>PVHY01012832.1:0-43114 GCA_004024945.1 Uropsilus gracilis | reverse complement strand
TAGATAGATAGATAGATAGATAGATAGATAGATAGATAGATAGATAGATAGATAGATAGATAGATAGACGGAAAGTGGGGAAGATAGTCGGGTGATGCAGCTGAAAAAGGGATACCATAAGTATGCTAATAAGGAAAATGGCCCAGATGAAACATGCCTTAAGGGAAAGCAGAAAGGAACACTGTAGGTGGGGTCCAGCAGGCAAGAATAAAAAGGCCTGCAGAAGCTCTGTAGAATGGAGGACACGAGTAAGACCTTTGGCCAGACACGGGCAGCAGCCCAAACGACTGGCACCCTGGGATATGGCCACCCTGGGAAAAGAGCAAAGTGATGAAAAAATCAAGTGTGGGAGTTTGGTTCAGACACTGGAATCTTGACCTTTGAAGAAACGATAGTTTTCTAGAAAAGTTGGAATCTGTATGCTGTCGAAACTTGAAATTTTCATAAGCTGGAAAAGCTAAATCTGTGTATGCTGAAACCTTGAAACCTGGAAATCTTGGAATCGGCATTTGCTGGAAAAGTTTGGAAACTCAGAAAAGACAGGAATCTTCGTACCTCTGATGAGAGGAGAAACTAGAATCTGTGAGTCTCCCAGAGGGGAATGTGAACTTACTGAAAAATGTAGTCATGCCTCCCAGAGATAGGAAGAGGTGAGTTGTCATCTTGGAAAATGTTTAATTGTTTAAGTCACTATCCCAGATTGGGGTGAGAAGATGCCATCTTGAGACATGTGTATCTTCGGTCCTTCTTCCTTGTGTTTTAGGATTTTAGAAAATGGGCAATAACTGAAGTAAGACAAGAGGCCACTTGTGGCCTCAGTGACTCTTGAGTCTTTCCTTGTTTATATCTTTTTATTTTTCCCAAAATCTAGTTTGTCTTGAAACTGGGTTGGATGGAAGAACCCCAAGGCTGCCCGGTTTATATATCAACTCCTCTCATTGCTTAGTTTGGTGTATGCTATGCACCAGGTTTTAGTCTCACTTTCTTTCTCTTTGCTTTTGTCTCTGCCTCTGTGGCCAGTGATCACCTCAATTTGATCCACACAGCAAGTCCAAGTTCCTGGATCTCTGCTCCACAATCCTCAGTAACTGAACCTCTACACAGTGATAACAAACCTGCTTGACAATCCGTGAGTTGCTTGGGCCTACCTCTCAATAAAGTTGATTGCGAGACGGTGCACAGTAGTCCTAATGTAGTTATCCCAGCTAACAAGTTTCCATTTGGTGGCTTCTGCCACCTAGGGCCTCTGATCTAGCAACAGGGATGCCCTGGCTTTGTCTTCACAACCAGTTCATTGTGGGTACTTTTCCTTTGTTGCTGCAAGGATCATGAGAAATGTGTCTCAATTCTGCAGGACTCTCCCTAGACTACGTTCTCAATAACTGGAACAAATTTGATTCTTACACTCTAAAGAAAAAGAGCCTAGACTTGTCATGCAATACAGCCTGTCCCAGTACAAACTAGAGGAAATCTGGCCTGTAACTGGCACCCTGAGACCATTCTCTAGCTAGACCGCTTTTGCCACAGACAATGCAAAAGACAGAAATGCTGAGGACTAAAGCGAGGAGCACCAGTACAGCTGTCTGGTTTATTCTCAACAAGCAGCTGCTTGGACTTTTGCTCAGTGCTGGAATCACTGGTGTGTCTCTGCCATCTTCAGCTGTGGAAGGGCAAAACACCAAGAATGCCAGTAGACAATAGCAGCTGAGAAATTAAAATCTGGATTTTCAAATTAAAGATTTAAGTAGCCAGATAATTGTTAGGAAGATTATAACTCATGGCCTCATCAAGTTAAAATGATATGGGCTTTAACATGAGGTTTCAGAATGGCTTGGATTCATAACCTCAACATGGAATATGAGTAGAAGTAAAACAGAATGGACCAATAAAGTCCAAAACTAATTCTCAACAAGACTACAAAATATGAGTCACATGTATTGCTAATCCAGCAATTTTACATCTCATAGTACCTAAGTAACCATATGGGTCTCTACAAGCTATTTTACCTTCTCTCCCTACTCTCCCTATGACCTCAGTTCATACAAAAATCAACATAAGGAAACTCAATCTCATGTAATCTCATTTCAGTTTCATTACTAATTTATTTTCCTAAATTCCAAACAGATTACATAAATCACGTTTATACACAAGAAGATAAACAGCTGGTCAGCCTATGAATTCGGCTTAAAAAAAAATCAGGCACTTCCTCCTATATACAAATGGCTATGGTTGGAAAGAATAGCATTTCAAGAGATAGAAAATACACAATGGCCTGGGAAGACCTCTTCAACAGGGAATAATAGCACATGTAAAGTAAATGAGTTTTTTAGGGTTTTGGCCCTTCTGCCATTGGCCTCTATGGCCAGTACCAGTGGTATTGCACCCCTCTCCCTTGACTATACACACCTGGGCCCAATAGGTACGTGCATATGTAAGTGGGCTCACATGCCTCTAGAAGGTGGAGCTAAAAGGGTGGCATCACCTTGGAGAAGGAGAGTACAAAGGAGAGAGAACTCAGGAGAAAAACTTACATGGCTGTTTGTTTGCTGCTCATTATTAAAAATTCTATAAAGATAATTTCAAGGGCTCTTGACATTCTTTACCTGTGACAAGTGATGATGGAGCCCTTTGTGACCTGGGAAGACACTGATGGGTGGCTATCATAAGCAGTAGTACTCAGTGGCCAGTATCCTCACTCATTGGACATGTTCCCATTAATGTCCAGAGATAAGTGGATCCCTGTGGCAGTTGAGAGGGGCCCTGTGTGACAAATAGGGGAGCCTGGACAGAAGTAGTACCCAAGAGATGGCAGAGGCTGTGGGATGGCTGTTTCTTACAGATCTGCAAAAGCCCATGATTCACAAGCTACAGGATGAGATATGGGAAATGAAACAATGTTTGAAGTTTCTAGAGGAAGAGATCTAGAGAACCTATTTGCCACTGGAGAAACACCAGACTCCCCCCTCTAGAAAGGAAGAGGAGGCTGGCCCTCTGCTCCAGGTTCAGCCAGTGATGACAGAACAGCCTGCCACCCTGGAGACTCTGGACTACTCTTCTGGCACAAAGGAGAAGGCTGGCCTCTCGCTCCAGGCTTAGCCGGTATTGACAAAGAAAAATAAGTTCCAGGCTTGTCCAGTAACACGGAAGATGAAACAACAGGCCCATGGCCCAGAGGGTCAAGCTACTTGGCTGTCTCAGATCACAGAGTTCACCACCTATCACCACATATCTAAGTGGAGTGGTAGACTTCAGTAAATAGTTTCATGAGAAACCAGAAGAGCCCTTGGCAACTTGGCTACTGTGTGGGACCTGGGGACATGTGGAATTATCTGCAAGGCACAAGAGATGGAGAGAGTGGCCTTAGGGATTCTGAACCCACCACTGAGACAGTAGCTGCAGAACACCCAGAGTTATGGCCTTGGTGACCACTCCCTGCTGGACTGGGTCATGGCTGCCATGAGAACAGTATGGGCTAATGTGGAAGATGTGCCTGAAACCACCAGCAGATGGCAAAAGTATATGAGCTGGTGCAGGTACTTCAGGAACTGGAAACAAGACAGGCCAAGTTTAATGTAAACGTTTGTGGTCCTGATGAGGAGCATTTCATAGCAGGAAGGAGGGACATGGTACTGAAAGTGTCCCTTCATCTTCATTTGAGTTCCTTATGGCAATTCTGGCCTCCTATGTGGGGTGAGGGATATTTAATGTCAATGGTGGCCAACTTGGGTGAGACAGAGAGCCAGAGTGATCAGAAGGAATACAAATAATGGTTGACCAACCACAAGGAACACCAAAAAGGTCAAGCAAGCCTCTAAAAGTCACTGTACCCAATTGTGGATGGACCTAGTGAGAGCAGGTGTGGATCGTGCTAAAGTACATGCACAGTTCCATGCTTACCTGTTAGAACTGTAGAGGCAATTGCAGAGGACCAGAGGTTCATACCCATAAGAAAATGGGCTGTTGGAATAAAGAAAGTGAGGGACTTCAGGCCTAGGCATGTGCCCTGCGCCTGGAGGACCACTTGCTGCTGACCCCAGTCCAAGGGGAGGCCCTGTTCACATTTGAACAGCATGAGGGCTCATGAGGAACCTGTCCACGGGGATGGGCAGGGGATGGGCTTGAGGCCACATGTGGAGCTTGCAGACTACTGGTCTCCAATGTGCAAAGGGTTTTAGCTCTGGTAGATACAGGAACAGAGTGTACGCTGTTGCATGGGAATCCAGAGAAGCTTCAGGGGCCTGCTAGTTATATTAATGGGTATGGAGGCCAGAGTGAAAGTACCCCTGGGGATTGGGTGATGACTCCCAAAGAGTATAAAATTTATACGCTGCCAATCCCAGAATACATCCTGAGGGTGGATGTGCTGTGTGGCTTGTGTCTGCAAACCACAGCCAGAGTTCTACCTTAGGATATGGGTGGTAAAAGCAGTTTTCCACAGATATGTCAGATATCTATCCATACAACTGTCAGTTCCTAAGCAAGTAACCAATGTTAGACAATACTGGTTGTAAAGAGGATATGCAGAAATCACGGGCACAATACTGGAACTGGAAAAAGTGGGCAGTGGGCATGAGTGTGCTGCCCAAAGTCCCTATCATTCATCTGCGTGGCCAGTGAAGAAGCCTGGTGACACTTAGCATGTGACAGCTGACTGCCATAAATTGAATAAAGTGGTTGCCCTCTTGCATGCAGTCATGCCTTCAGTTGCAGACTTGATGAATTATCTGAGCCATGAGCTAGGCACATATTATTTTGTAGCTAGCTATTGCTTTTTTTCCATTGCTACTATGCCAGAGAGTCAAGATCAGTTTTGTTCACATGGGAAAGCCAGCAATGAACGTTCACTGCTTCCATGAGGATAGCTGCATTGCCCTACTCTGTGCCATGGGCTGGTGGCAGATGATTGGGCTCAGTAGGAGAGGCCATCCTCAGTATGTTTCTGTCATTATATCAATGATATCTTTTTTTAAAATTTATTTATATATAAATTTCACAACATTGTAATCTCAAGGATTTGCCCCCCCCCTCCCTTCCCCCCCTTTCCCTCCTGTTCATAGTTGTGCACTTCATTTTGGTGCTTAGCTTGTTTTGACTTTCCTTATCAATGATATCTTCTTGATGACAAATGAGTCCCTTACACATTTGGGAAAAGCTGTACATCTCCTGCTGGCACACCTGAAAACGTGTGGCTGGGCAATCAATGAAAGCAAACTGCAGGGACCTGGACTGTCTATCAAGTCTTGGGGGTTGTTAAGTTGTGCCCTAACACCTCAGGGAAGTTGGTTTAATTGTATTCTGTTGTACTTAGTTGTACTGTTGTTATAGTTTGTATTACTTCTGTGGGTTACAGGTATAGTTTCCAACATTCACAAAAGGAAATATGTGCAAGAAGGATACCATGTGTGGCAAGAAGGATACCATGTGAGGCAAAAACCCTGAGCAGATAGATTGTAGGGGAAATGAGTTTTTCAGGATTTTTGCCCTTCCAACATTAGCCTGTATGACCAGCACCTATGGTAATTAGCCCTTCTTGCTATTGTACACACCTGGTCCAATGGGTATGTATATGCATAAGTGGGCACATCTGGACCTAGAAGGTGTCAATAAAAGGGTGGTGTCAGCCTGGAGGAGAGAGAACTAGAGAGAAATTTGCCACTGCTTCCTACTAAAAATTCTATGAAAATAATTTCAAGGACGCTGACATTTTTTACCTGCTACAACCAATGACGAACCTCCTTGAATTGGGATGGTTGCGCTGCAGTACAGAAGCTGTTTCCCTTAGATATGTGGGTGGAAAGGCAATTAACAATATCTCATTAGAGTGTAGGCTTAATGACCAAGCATTCCAAAGATAACACTTCTGCTGACAACTACTTTTTTAATTATTCAATAAGTACTGATCATCAGCTACATAAATATTATGCTATACAGCAAATAATTGAATAAAAAGGAAAATCACTGAAAAAGTATGCAATCTAGATGAAAAATATTCACATTCATGAAACACTTAAATAATTAATACAAGGTAGTTGATGATTAAATGCCAAAATGTAGTGAAACCAAAGAAAGTGAGGTTATAAAAAGGTCTCATAATTTTAGTTACTCATAAAAATGCTATAATTGTTACCTTTTCATAGTATTCATCTTAGGAAAGTCAGGACAAAGTTCAAATACAAAGACAAACACCACTTTTTTTGAGGATTAACAGTCCCATTAGAGAGGATTTTGCCTGGGCTGATTTATAATCCTTATAATGATAATGTATTTGATAGTACAGTCAGTATAAAAATGAAATTCATCTGTATGTACTTTGATCCTTTTAAATGGCTCTTTTAAAAAATAGAATGCATTCATTAAATCCTTCAATATTTTTTAAGCACCTGCCATATGCCTCACACAATGATAGCAACCATAGAGATAAAGTGATCAAAAAATATAGATACATGAAAAGTTACTTCATTCTCTTAATAATAAACAGTTACAAATTCCATTTCAATGTAGGTAGGATAAAATTTATTATCCAGTAATAATTCAGAACATAATACAATCTAGGCTAATGTCTGTACATACATTATCCTCATTCTATATAATCTACCAAATGTTCAGAATCTGTTAGATTTTAATCTATAATGCAAAAAAGACAAGATGTATGTTACTACCATCTATTTTTGACTTTTGTTTTTCATTTTTAAACTAGTTACTTGTTTAATCTTCAAATCCTGAATTCATTTTTGTTCTGCTATTTTAAATCTAAACATTAGCATTATCTACCCCATGTTGACTAACAGATATTGAAGTCTTTATATTGTTCCATGGATTTACTGTACTGGGCGTACTTTTTTTTTTTATATTTTATAATACTTTAATCTGTAGAAAATGAGTTTTTTTTGGTAGCACATTCACATTTAAAGTTTCAAATTTAAAGTTCTTGGAAAATGATATATACTAGTGTATTTTGGTTTTCTCAAATAACAGTAGTTAAGATACTATTTGTTTTGGCTATAAACTCTCCAGTACCCTTGAAATATGTGAAAGTTACTTATTTCTATTGTCATGTCACAATGATCTAAATATGTTATAAAGTCACCTGTGCTAAAACATCATTATGTATTAAGAAAAATAAAAAAAGATCACTATATAGTATCCATAGAAAACTCAGGTAATAAATGGGTTACTCTCTCACCACACAACATTGTCAATTTAAACTTTAAAGAAAGAAAAAGGTGACAAAATGAATACTTATCTCATAAACAAAGTTAAGCTGAAATTCAATTTAATTATGAAATATGTTGTTTTCTTATTTTAGCGATAAATCCGAGTTTATGATCTTACAGTTCCTGCAACCCCTCTCTGCTTATGACATCCATCATTTCATACATAACAATTTATGCTTTTTTAATTTTATTGAACTAATATTGGTTTACAACTTCATATGTGATTCAGATGTAGAGGATCACACCTGCTCAGAAGCATGTCACACCATACTCACCACCAGATCACTCACAATCCTCTACCATAATCCATAATTCATTGTATCCCTCCTTACTTTTTCTTTCCCACTCATCTCCCCTGGTTTGTAACCTTGATTCCAGAGTCAACTTTTTACTGGTTTGGATTTCCTGTTTTTTTTTTTTTTCTCTATATTCCACATAAAAAGGAAACTATCAGGTAGTTGTCTTTCTCTTTCTGACTTATTTAGCTTAGCATTATCTCCTCAAATTCCATCCATTTAATGCCAAATGGCAAAAATTTGTTTTTATGTCTGAATTGTGTTTCATTATGTATATCTTCCTAACTCATTTATGTGTCCTTGAGTATTTAAGTTGTTTCCATAACTTGGCTCTTGTAAGCAGAGCTACAATGAACACGGGAGTACAAACATCCAGTTAAATTAGTGTTTATGCATTCTCTGGGTAGATACATAGGTGTGGCAGATATGTTTTTGAAATTTAATACTTTGAGAAACTGCCATACTGTTTTTCATTCCCACCAACAGTGCCATACTGTTTTTCATTCCCACCAACAGTGCTCAAGGGTTTCTTTTTCCCACATTCTCACCAACACTGTGGTTTCTGTTCTTTCCATAAAGGTCATTCTCAGAGATAAGATGACATCTCTTTGTGGTTTTGATTTGCATTTCCATGATGATAAGTGATGGCAAGTTTTGTTTGTTTTTTTTTTTTACCTACTGGCCACCTATATGTCTTCTTTGGGGATGTATCTATTTAGCTCTTCTGCCCATTATTATATTGGAAATCCAGACTTAGCAGAGTCAGACATTATAATGAGTAAACAGACATTGAAAAACAATGGCAGATATTTAAGATGACTTCAGGTTTCCTTGATTATTGAATGATCAATGTCCCTTAACTGTTCTGGGAGCTGCAGTAAAAGATGTCTTTAAGGATAAAGGTTATGAGTTCTATTTTGAGCATGTAGAAGTAGCTAGAGCATATGTCAAATGTAAAAGAAAATGAGGAATGGAATAGAAGAGCTTAGAGATCAACAAACGTCCCAGCTTAAAACATAAACACAGGACATAAGAACATAAAAGTGACAGTTAAGATAACAAGTAAAGGTTACCCAAAAATGATAGCTAGGCTTAGGACCAGGGACAGTTTGAACAAATGCACATATCTGAAACTGTACAAAGGAAGAAAAAGATATTAAAGAGTAAGAAGTAGCCATTAAGACAGGCAATAAACAAGAAAACGGTATCACTAAAACAAAGGATAAAGGAGTTTTAAGAAAAAATGGTTGATCAGCAGATCAAATTCTACAGATATTTTAAAACTATAAAAAGAATGCAAAAGGACTAACAGGATATTTGTAGGACCAGAAGCAAAAATTAAACTCAAACTCATAGCAGTAGATAGGATTCACAGTCAGCAGCTCCTGTAGGTATAAGTGCCAGGCATCTATATCTTTAAAAAGTAGAATTTAAAGCTTATACCAAATGGAATGGTAGGGGAAAACTGGCACTGAACTTCTTGCAAAAAGCCAAAAGCAAAAAAAATCTATCCCATTCATGAACTAGAACAACAGTGTTCAATGGCCTTCAGGCAAGAAACTGGAAACTCATTTGTGAGTAGAAAAAGAGAATCTTAAAATGGCACAATTCATTAGGGTCACAGGATGGAAGCAGGGGAGAGTTTTGACACGGAAGACAAGCATGTCTATCTGTTATTTTTTTCTTATGTAACAAATCACTTTGAAACTTAGTGCCTTAAAGATAATCATTAAACTCAATTCTGTGGATCAGCTAGACAGTTAAAAGAAATAATTGTAGGGAAAAATCACAAGCTTAGCTAATCTTGACTGGGTTCATTAATACACCAACTGGTTGTCAATTAGTACCTGGGTGATGGCTTCACTCACATATTCTTTAGTGGGAGCCAGTCACTTGAGGCAACAGGGGTGACTGGGCCATGTGTTTCTTTCATCTGTTGGAAGCTGATCTATCTTCTACACACAGTAGGAGTGGAGAGGTTCCAAAAAGAAGCAAAAAGAGGAAGCTCAAGAACTCTTTGATATAGTGAAAAAATAAACAAAAGCCATGAGGAAAAGACAAAACAAGCTAAACACCAAACTGAAGCACACAACTTTGGGCAGGAGGGAAAGGGGGGGCTGGGGGGGTGGGGTAATCCCTGGGATTACAATGATGTGAAATTTACATATAAATAAATTATTTTTTAAAAAAAACTCTTTGAAGTTTTGGTTCAAGATTTACAAAACAAACCTTACATGTCTTCTTAGGAGAAGTTTCTATCTATCTATCTATCTATCTATCTATCTATCTATCTATCTATCTATATCTATATATTTAAGTATCTATTTCTGTTAGTCAAAATAAGTCACAAGACAAGCCCAGGAACTCAAGGAATAGGATAAAAGACCTTCCCTCCTAACAGCAAAAAGATACAAAAATAACTGTGATTTTTGCAATTTACCCCAGCAGAGAGAAAAGAGGCAACTTTAACAGTGAAGCCAAAGAATTGCGGATCATGGGGCATAAACTGATGTTCTCTGACAGGATGTAGAGAATAACTGTAAATTATGAACAAATAATAAACAAAGAAACCTAGAAACTAAGACTTAATGAAATGAATTCTTTAAAATAAAAGAAGGGTAATAGACATCTATCCTTACTACTAAAAAAGATCACCTGCAAAAAGCACAAACAGGGTTGTGTAAACTATAATTTTCAAAATAAAATCTTATTACTTTTAAGTAGGTAAAAATACTCAAAGATGTTATGAATGCTATCAAAGTTGACTGGGTGACTTATTAATATTAGTATTAAAATATTATCTTGGAAATACCTTACTGTTATTTTGTATGAATAAACTTTTTCAATGGTACTTCTTATACATTAATTCAAATTGATAGCACTTGTTTCAGAAAAGACAACTGAGTAACATTAGCAGGTTCACATGAAATGAAATTCTTCAATGTCATCTTTCTATTCCAGTTATACCAAAACAATTAAAATTGATTACTCTGTCTAATTCAAAAAATCACATAGAGCAGATCTGGAAACAAGGGGTTTTTACCCACACTTTTACTTGGTTCCTCTAGGGAAGCGGGCCAACCATGTCCCTGGAGGCTCTGTCCTCCCACATGAACCCCTCCAGATTGGGGGAGATTGCCGGATGTGTGGGCCATTGGGGGAGGTGGGGCAGGTGCATTGGTGGCCGGCAGGTCAGGAGACCAGACCCACTCTGGTCTCCAAATCCAGTCAATTCTCACTAGGAACAACAAAATCACTAATTCAGTGGCAGATGCACATGCAGATGGAGGTGACAAGAAAGAAGTAAAGTCCAGAACAAACAAGTATTTCAGATCCATGAGACACAAGGCTGTGAGACTAACTATAGAGACAAACTGTCTCAGAAATACATCGACAAAGGTTTCCACAGATGGGAATGGAATTTCCAGTTTAGAGATGCCTTCAGTGTGAGCTTGACACTCCCATTTCATGCAAGAGGAAGGCCACAGAGTTGGGCAATGGCCCCTTGATGAACCTGCCAGTGCCTACCCTGCCAGTGCCTACCCTGACCAAGAAACCTTATACATGAACACCAGCCTGGAGAAACGCCCAGCGACCAGAATCACAAAGCAAAGAAGAAGAAAATGTGAGAGAAGCTGGGTCAGAGCAGACAATCAGTAAGAAGGAGGAGGCACTGAAAGGATCCAAACATGCGTGAACTGGCTACCTACAACAAAAGATACAACTGGAAAACTGAGCACAGGTCAGTGTGCCTCAGGAAAACACGTTTACACCTGGCAAAAGAACATTGCTCCAGGAAAGAAGAATCTAATGGACTGGAAATTGACCAATAACTGGCAGTGAAAGAAGAGAAGGAGTGGCCAGAGGGGAGTGGAAAGGGGAAGGGAGGGGGAAAGAATATCCAAAAAGGAAGAAAAAAAAAAAAAAAGAAATGTAAACAAATCTTATATAATAATAATATTTTTAAATAACATAGTAACAACTGTATGCTAACTATAGTAACTTCAAAACTCATAACTGATAACTAGATAAATGCTAATAACTTCAGCATTATTTTGACAAGTACAAACAAATGTTCATTTTGCAATTCTTTTTAAGTAGCTTTACTGAATATGAGATATTAAAGTATCTTTTCAAAATTTCCTTACTCAAAAACACCAATTTCAATTCATTCAAATAATTAATGCTCTCTTTAAGTCACTTATCTCAATGAAATACTGTTATAGCATGTGACACAGTAGTTAAGAATATGTACAACACAGATTATCCAGTTTGAAATTCTGCCTCCACCAGAAAGCAATGAGTTATACATATTTTACTTCTTTGTGCCTCAGCTTCTTCACATGTAAAATTGGGATAATAGACCATATTATTTCATAAGGTATGATTAATTTTAATTAAGTTAATGCATGTGAAGTGTTCACAGCTGAGATATATATTTGTGTGCATATATATGTTATGCATGATATAAGTACTATTATTATTAAAGTGTTTCTCTTATTATCCAAAAACCTTGGAAAAACCTTGGATTAAATTTTTGACTGCCATTTGTGTTATCTCTGACAAACGTACTTGACTTCTCTGACCCTCCTCCATTTCTTTAACTGTAAAATGATGGACTCAAAGGTCTCTGTGTTAGTTTGAGAATCTCTGATTAAGATATAATATGGTAAAGAGAAAATTCAGTCACTAACTTCTGTTTCATTTGGTGTGCATGTGCATATGTGTGCATGTATGTGTGCATATGTATGCACCCCTTATATGGCAGATACATGAATTTGGAATTCAAAGGGAGTCATAATTGGGATATGGATATAAAATCCAGGAGTAACTGGTGTTTAGTGCCATGGTCATGAAGGGAATAAGTGCAGTTAGAGCTGAGATCTACATAAAGATGGCTATTCCAATTTTTAAGAGACTGAGAGGTGAACAAGAGATACATGAACAAAGATTTTTTTTAAGCATATTTTTATGGAAGTCAAATGAAAAGGTATATACAAGAGGAATAATCAAATATATGAAATGCTGTTGCTAAGTCATGGGAGATAAGTATTAAGAAATTAACTTGAGATCTAGTAACACGAAAGTCTTTGGTAATCTTATCAAGAGCAGTTTTAATAAAATGGCAAAAGTCTGATTTTACTAAATTTAAGAGCAAAGTTAAAATGGAATTGGACATAGTAAGTACAGATTACTCTTCCTAGGAGTTTAAGTGAAAAGCAAAGAAAAGTGTTACCTGCTAAGGAAAGTAGGGTCAAGTAAAAAGTATTTAAAAGACAGAAATAACAATAGGTTTTGTCTTTTAAGGTAGTGATTCCATACTGAGAAATCTTTGTAATATTGGAGAGTGGACAACTGCTGGAGCAATGTCCTTAGATAGGCTTACAGTAACAGAATTTAATGCTCAATGAAACAACCAGCATAACAGAAAAATCTCTAGCTTTTAAAGGTATGAAATAATAGATAAGAATACAGCAAGGTTGGCAAATGAGTAGCTATAGAAAAAGGAATCCATAAAGTTCTCTTCTGATTTGTTTCAACTTTTTTCAGTGAGGCAGGATGCAAAATCATCAGTTTAGGAGAAAACTGGAAATGAGAGTTGTAGTAAGAGGAAGCATGAACTAATCCACCCAAAAGAATAGAAGGATAAATAATCTAAGAAAATTTGGTATGAATACCAGGGAGTATTAAGGACTCACTTCATGTTCATGACCATGAATTTAAAATGAAACTGGTCAGCATGATTTGGTGTTTTCCTCCAGACAGACACAGTTTCATAAGTATAGATTTGAAATTGAAAGACTGTATTTTACGTAGGGTTATAGTTATTCCAAGTGACTAAGACCAACTTAGCACAAGACTAGAAAGTTAAGGGTGCATGCATGTGACAGACAATGAATGATTATGAAATTTAACTAAAAGAGAAAACGATGACTCAAAAGACAATAGATAATATGATCAATAAATCAATAATTATCCCTGTTTTATACATAGTATTTACATTGCAAAAATCGCATACATTTTCAGTGGCATAACTGGAATAGAGTCTCTATCCAGATGTGCCTCAGTCAAATCACACTTTCCATGATACCAATGGTACCAAGCTGTCTTGCAAACTTGGCTTTCAATAACATGTCAACCTCACAAGATTTGACTTAATACAAATTTACAAGTTATGTAATTTTTCTCAGGCCTCTTTTACCTCCCTTCTCTTTCATGTCCCAAATGCTCAGAGCTGTTAAGTGTCCAAATCCACAAATGATATTGAGATTATCCCTCACTAATTTGTACAAAATTACTTTCAATATTCCTACATGAAATTATTCTAATTTTCCCTATAGAATGAGCACATCTCATGAAAATCTGAGCATTAAGAATTGCTCTGAATAGAAAAATGTCTATCAGCATAAATGACTAAATAAACATAACCCTCTCCATGGGAGTTATCATTCGAACTAGGATCTGGTTACGTCACTAAAGTCTGTTGAGGTATGAATACATTAATATTTATAAGACATGTTCACATACATACATCATAGAGAGTAGAAATAATTAAGCTGGATCTGAATCTTTATGTTCTTGACTTTTATTATTTCTAGTGAGAAGACAAATATATCTAATCATATCTGTAACTTATTAAATGTAAACAAAATAACATTTTAATTAAAACACAAAAATTGTCAAACCTATGCTCCTCTCAAAACACATACTATAAACATAAAAAAACACGTTAAAATATAGAAAGGGAAAAATGAACTACAAAACACTGATGAAAAGAGAATTCATATTAATAGAAGTTCAGAGCAGATGTCAAGATATACTACTAGAAATAAAAAAAAGATGGTTCCTAATAACATAATGACTCAATCATCAAGTTGTACATGTTTGTACATCTAATAAGAACTTCAGAAATAAAAAAAGAACATTGAAAAAACTGAAAGAAAAAAGAGACAAATCTATAGTCACAGTAAATTATTTTAAGTTTCTCTGTCATAACTGACAAAACAAATCATTACATGAACTAGACACACAACCAATTTGACCTTACTGACACACAACATTAACAACCATATAATAAACATCCTTTTCCAGTACAAATGAAATGTACCTACTCTAAGACTAATCCTTTATAAAATAAAAGAGAGGACTTCTTAATTGTCTTTATGAAACCAGTAAACTTTGATACCAAAACTTAAAAAAATTTTCACAAGACAGAAAAACTACATACTAATATTTTTCCTAAAAGATATAAAAACCCTAAACAAAATATTAACTAATTGAGTCTAGTAACATAATACATCATGACTAAATGGATTTATCCTAGAAATGCTAGATTAGTTTAAAATTGCAATCAATTTGTATAATTTATCATATTTCAGATTTAATGGCAGAAACCATATACTTTATCTCAATTATGGCAATAAAAACATTTGACAAAATTTAACACTCATTAATAATTTAGAACACTCAGGAAACTAGGAAATGAGATGGTCTTTAATCTGATAAAGGGTACCTACAAAAGACTACAGCTAGCATAATAATCAATGGTGAAATAGTGAACACTTTTTTTCAGGAATAAAACTACTATTCCTATTAAACACTGTTCGGGAACTCTGTCCAGTGCAATAAGGACAAACATAAAGACAAATAAAAAGACTGAAAAGAAATAAATATTAGTACTCTCAGATGATATGGTTATAATTCAAAAGAATTTATAAACTGTTATTATTGAAAGCTAATTTGGCAAGATTGCTATTTATATAGCCAAAATGCAAAAATCAATTGCATTTTTATATATTAATATATGAAACAATGAAAAAATGAAATTTAAATAATACCATTCACAACAACAGTTTTAAATCACCAAATACCTAGCTGTAAATCTAACAGATGTGTACAATGTCTATGCTGAACACCAAAAAGCACTGCTGAGATAATTTAAGGGCCCAAGTAATTAGGTAGATAATAATCCATGTTTACAGGCTAGCATACAATATTACTGAAATGTCAGGTTCTCTCCAAGCTAATCTAACAGCTTCAATGCAATCCCAATTAAAATACCAACCAATTGTTTTTATTAAAATCTGGTTTATATGCATATGACAATATAAAGGCTAAAGTATAATACCCTTTCAAAAAAAAGTTTAAAAAGAGAGATTTGGAGAACTTATGCCACTAGATATCAAGAGTCAGAATAAAACTACAGCAATTAAGACAAGGTAATATCAGATAGACTATTGTACATATCCATCTAATTTATACCAAAGGAAATCTACAATACTTCAGGAAAGGATATTTTTTAAAAAAGTAGTACTGGCTCAAATGGATACTATATATTACCAAAAAAATCTTGTATCTACCCCATCTCATTCATACAAATTAATTTTAAATTCATCATAGAACTTCAAGTAAGAAGAAAAGCAAAAGTTTCCAAAGGAAAATACAGGAGACTATTTTAATTATCCTGCAGTAGGCAAAGATTTCTAAAACAACACATTCAATAAAACACTAAACAAAATAAGAAAATTTCAAAAAATAAGACTATCTTATTATTATTATTATTTATGAAAAGACATTACTAAGTAAGTAGAAAGACTGGCCGTAGACTGGGAAAATATTTTTGCTGCATGCATATATATAAAATTCTCATATTCTCACCATGTAACTAAATGATTAAAATTAAAAAGACTCACAAAACCAAATTTTGACAAGAATATAGAGCAACTGAAATGCTTCTGGATGGTTCGTGGGGACAGAGAATGGTACAACCTTTTTGGAAAATGATAACCCAGCAATTCTACACCTAAAAAAAAAATTCATGAGAAGACATATATGAGAATATTCACAGCAGCTTTATTCTCAATAAGTATATAACTAGAAACAACTCAAAGTCCAGTAACAGAAAAAATGATAGCAGTAAGATAATGAATGGATTCTATATACAACAATATGGACAAACACAAACATAAAGATGCTTGACAGATCATGTATATAAATTTCAAGAATTGGCAAAATAAAAACCAGAGTAATACTTGGGCATGGCAAGGGAAGTGGATATTTGCTTGTAAGAGATACGGGCAGCAATGTTCTACATCTTGAATCAGGTGGTACTTACAGGGTTCTAATACATGAAAAGTTCATCATACTGTACAATTACCATATGTGCATTTTACTAAATAAATATTATATCAATTCAAAAACTGTTGTTGTAGCAACTTTTTCAAATGAGTATATATTTGGGACAAATATTCTTACTAAAGAGATTACACTGTATAATTTGTTTTTTTAACATACAAGAACTTGGGGTAAGTTGCCCTGATTTTTAACGACAGCTTTATCATTTATATGTGTAACCTTAAAATACCATTTACCAAGGTCTTGGATCTTTACTAAGTGGGCTAGTATAGATGAGCCTTAGAGTTCCTTCTATGTCAAATCTGAGTCTTTGAAATAAACTGTTTTATTAAAAAAAATTAAATCCTCAAATTTCAAACCATATAGTTATTTAAAGCCTGAATGTAAAAAAGCCAAGTTAACTCTTATAGTTCTAATTAAAGAAGGTTAAAATCAGATAAGTGCATACTGCTATTTATCCAGAATCTCTTATACCTATATTTAAGTTCATCTACTTTGGCCTAGACATTCTGGTACCACCCCTTCAGCAGCCAAGAAAGCTGACAGCCAGATTACCTTTCTTTTCTAAGGATGGGTTTATTCATTCTTCCAGTCCCTGTTCAAACACTATCTTCCTTAAAAGGCCATCCCTCCTACAACCATTCAGTCAAAATTAATTGTTCTTTCCTCTGTGCACCCACAGTACATAGCTTGTTCCTCTATTATAGCTTTTATTTTATTCTGCCTTAGTTGCTTTCATGTATGCAAGTGGGTCTTTTCCAGAGTAAGGACATACTGATTCAGGCAGTCAGATCAGTCAAATCAACCCTGGAAATCAATGAGTAACAACACAATAAAACCACCTTCACATTTGATTCTATGTTAATGGTAACAAAGTGAAATACAGTATTCCCTGCTATCTGAAAGTAAAATGTTCCTATTCGGTATGTTATTTTTAGGCCTCAGAACATTACTACCATTAGTCATTAGTTCATGGAAAAATTTTTGAGCATTCCGAGATCCAAAAAATAACATATTAAATGGGATAATAATGTTCTTCTTGTGGATAGCTGGGGAAACCTGTAGAAGACACCAAACGTTCTTACTCAAAGCAAAAGGAAATTACAATGAATAGTCAAGATACTGAATTAATTTCAGTTCTTACCCATTAATAGAATGAAATAGCCAAAGGCAGATAGCTGGTGAAATAAATTACATCTGTAATGAAGATACACATTCTTTTATGTCAGTAAATATATGGTTAGTAAGAGGTCAGTGAAGTACTTGGAGATTATATATCCAGCACCTCTTTGCTATGAACTGACCCTGCCATTGTCAATGTGATTGGTACAACATAACCTCTATACCTTGATCACACAATTACTCCAGGACAAAGTTCTTCAAAAATTCCAGAAACACAATTGCAAAAAAAAAAAATCATTCCTTTTCTGAATGGTTGAAATGAAAAGATATAAACAATACAGGAGTTGCCTATGGACTGTTTTTTCCAATGTGGAAAAGGCAGATCTGACGTAAGAGGAAATAAAGCTAAATAAAGCTAACTAACAAAAAGTAAACCAAAACCTATCCCTCAAAAATCTCAAACTACTGTCTTTAGTTACAATAGTACAAATAGCATCTTCTGACCATAACTGTCCAAAATTTGAGTTAGAAAAAAAAGATTTAGCAGAACCCTAGTAAAGTACTGAATTTTAATGATGCTTCTAAAATAAGAGAAAGCAATATAATGGTAAAATAGCATGGGGATAAACCAAGATTGGGTCAGATACATAAAAGTAACATTTCTACTACCATGCTTATAAAGGCAATTATATTCAAATGTATTATAACAAACATTTAACAAGTACTTATTATGTGGGAATACTCATTTAATTTTTTCCTATATTATCACATTTACCACAACCATCAAAGGCAGACACCAGTATTATTTCCCATTTTATAGATTAAAAAACTTAAGCTGAAAGAGCTTTAATTACTCTAAAAACCTTATTTAACTTACATATAAATCCAATGGTCTAATCCTGAGTACACCTAATATTCTGAGTTTTGTGTTAACTTAAAATATAACATTCATTGGAGGTATTTGTCTTATTTTTGCAAGTTTTATTTTAAATTTATAATAGCAAAATTATCAGAAGTTTTTTGGATAAAGTACTAAATTTTGCTTTCCAGATCTCTTGCACATCACCATAATTTTAATTTAAAAAGAAAAAGGTAATACTTTAAATACCTCTAAATCACTTTTTCTTCTAAGATGGATCATGTGAATCAGTTACTAAATCTTTATTCCAAAACTTAAACATTTTGTAATTTGAAGATAGAATGTGTGATACTGAACGAAATAGAATCACACATACTATGCAAAGCAAGTACAGACACTTATTTCCATTTACACTTAGTATGAATGTCAGTGTCTTTTTTTCTGGCAATTTTTCCTGTTTAAAGTAAAGAAGGCATTTCAAATCAATAATTTTGCTGTCAGTAGTAGACTGCAGGTAACATGACTACAAGCAATGACAGAATGGCAAACATGAGTTATGTTCTTGGGATTGTAATTAATAAGATTTTACAATTGAAAGGGATTTTAGAGCGCATCTGTTCAACTTTATATTTTACAGATAATGATACTAAACTCCCACTAGAAAAATGCAAAAGAGCTTCCTTGTGTAATAGTAGCAGAGTAGACTAGTCTTTCTAGACTTTACTATCACAGATTTTTTTGACTAATAGAATAATATATTTAATCAGTATTCTAATATAAAAAAGAAAAAATTTAAGGTGGTGATTGGGGGAAATATATTTAAAGGCAAATCCAAATATAAAGAATTAATTTTCACAATAGAGATCACTGTAGGAAATGACTATTTCTACAACAAGCTTAAAGAATATGAAAGTCTTATATAAACTTTCAAAATATTATTTGTAGGGAAAAGACCACTATTCCCCATAGTAATGTTGAACAGAACGCTGATATTTATGGGGGAAAAAGTGTTTCATTCTCAAAAAGTTCTCGAAACATTAAAGTTCAACAGGATATACCATTACAATACCACCTACGCCTTTAACATGCTAATGTTTCCATATACTGTGAAAAGTATATGTACGTGAAAGCACTGCAAAATAGGATCAAGGATTGGAGTAGAAAATAGCTGTTTTGCCGGGCACGGTGGCTCGTGCCTGTAAGCTTCAGTTTATGAAGCGGCCAGGGATCGCGGTTCGAGTCCTACCTGGGGCCCGTAGCGAGACCTAGTTCCAAAAAAATACAGCTGGGTGTGGTGGTACGCACCTGTAATCCTAGCTACCTGGGAAGCTGAGGCTGGGGATTGCATGAGTCTGTGGTACACTGGGCAACGAGAGCCTGCGGTTCCACGGGCAAAAATAGTGAGACCTAGTCTCAAAAAAAAAAAAGAAAGAAAATAGCTGTTTTGTTTGTACTGACTCAAAGACCTTTGACTGGGTCAAATGGTCACCAATTAGGTTTTAGTCAAGAATAATTTAAGCTTGATAACATTAATTAACTTCTATTCAAGCACCTACTTTCCTTTCACTTTATTCCCCATAAAACCTCCTAACTTAGGCCTGTTGGGGGGGGGGCACATTTTAGATTTCACCTGAAACATATGACAAATTGTAATTCTTTGATGCCAAATAAATACATGATTACCTCTCACTTAGACCCTCTTTTTAGGTCAACAACACTGTGACTCTCCAAAAGGAATATACAGTATTATTTAACACTTTCCAAATTTATTTCACCATATGAAAACCTCTCTATAACATACCTATAGTTTACTTAGTATAAATCTCCCAGAGAAGTAATGCTAGGACAAAATTTTGAAAACACTGGGGAGGGGTCATTTGTAGAAAAAAAAAAGATTACAAACACATAGCTGATCATAAATTTAAACGGACATATAAAGGGGTTGTTGTGAAAACTAGTAAAATCTTTTTTAATACGTGTATACTACAGTTCTAAAATGCCCTCAGATAGTCATTTTTATTGAAAGTATTAAAAGTGAAAGTTAGATATTTGTGCTATTACATAAATGAACCACTCAATATTAGTTGACTCTGATTTTAAACCACTAATTTCTACACTTTAAATTCCAATTAAAAACTATCTTCTGGAATATTATTTTCAAGAAAGAAATAAAAAGAACTGGGGCAGATAAAATAAATTATATGCTTAAGGGGGAAAAAATGATAGCAAAAAGGCAACACTTTAGGGAACTTCTAAAAGAGTTACCTTCCCAGCACTCTTTTGCCCTTCAGTGGAAGATATTCCTCTTTTTTTGAAGACTTTCTGATGCCTATACTATTCTTACAAGGCTGCCTATTCAGTGTCTTGATACCAAGAGAGACATATAATAAAGCCCTGGCCAAAGTTGTCACTCTCCTAGTCACAGTGACTGGCGCAAAGATAAACACATGAGCCAGGCCAGATGAAGGAATAGCTTGGAATTTTATAAAAAGATGCCATGAAAAAGAAAATCTTTCCTCCAGACTCAACTTACTAGGAGGGGAAGGCCTAGAATTGTCTAACTACTATAATTTCCTAAAGTATGTCTCTCTTACAGCCCTAGTTACATGCAGGAAGTCAAACTGCAACATACTCAAAAATACAAACTGAAATGGAGAACAGGAGACCATGATGACTTTAATTCCATGATTACAATGTTTGCATTGCTAACATTGTATACTCCCCTATACTCTGTGGCCATGTAAATAAACTCCCAATAATTTAAATTTAAGCTGGGTATCTCATGTGCAATGAAAAGATTCTAATACAACGATGTCACTGAAGAAGAGCAGGATCTCAAAAAAACTTACAATGAATAAAAAGAAAAAATCAAATGAAGGCAACAATGTTAATAATAATTAATATATCCTATATGGAAGACAAGTTTGTAATTTTTATTAAATTTTAAAATGCATAAACCACTGACCCAAAATTAGTAGCAATTTAAATTTTTTAAAGCTCACAAGTTATAAAATGATATACACAATGATTACAAATGTACAATTTATAATTCATCACAGTGAAAAATTAGAAATCTTAATATCTATCAATTGAGAACTGATTACATATAGCATGACCAATATAATAGTCATTAAAATACGGGCTTGTATGAAATGTGTATGTCTTTCAAACGTTAGTAAAATAAAAACATTATGGGCCTACTGAGACATGTGTACTGGCTACTAGTGCCCATGGTCTGCCAATAGGCTAACTCTAAAGAAAGGTATGATTCCAGTATGGGCAGACTCAAAGACATGCTTGTATATAGAAGAATAAACAAATGCAAAAATTTTTTAAATGGCTAACACTCAGGAGAGACAGAAGTAAGTGATGGGGCTTAATTACAACAATTTACCTCTTTATATTGTTTACCTCTTTATATTTTTTACAATGAACAAATATACTCTTCTGTTTTAATTAAAAACTTTACTTAAGAATTTAGGGGCTAGCCTACCTGCAACTCAACACAAGTGCAACCTCTATCATTTAGATATTAATATTTTCTAAAGCATAATTTTTAGAATTTGCACTAGAACTTAAACATTCAGTATTGATTCAAATGAAAGGAGAAACATTTTTAAATGTTTCATCTTATTTTTAATATTTGAAGAATTTTTAATCTATTTAATTTCTTTGTTTTCAAAGTATCAAAAGTTCTCAATCTGAATTAGTCTCTAAGGATCATTAACTTCAAATGCACTTTTTTCCTTAATGTTGTAAAAGGAAAGAAAAAGAACAGTACATAATTAAAAGAAAAATGTCGTTTCTACTTAGCACTTGCTCTCTTCTTTTCACAAGTTCATTGCATTTTTATTAATGTTTTTAGAAGCAGGCAGGCCCAATTGGCCATGATCCTAAAATCCAAAGTACAAAGAAATAAGTACACTTCTTTGGATCTGACAGTAATATCCATCCAACCTCTAACGCCCTGAACCTGAAAATGCCCTCACTTTAAGTCTTAGATAGAAATAAATATATTCGCAAGGTTGTTTATGTATTTCCCAAGGATATAGAAAGTTAGAAACTAGCAAGGGAAGGGTGTGTAAAGTCACAGCTGCAAAGAAAATACAGTCCATAACTATACTGTTGCACAACAGATACTGAGAACAGAAAATAGAAATATAATTTCTGGGAATATAGTCAGGCTTGGCTTGTATTTTACTTTTGGCACTGTCACTAGTATAATCTAGAACAAATTACTTAATTGCTCTACCTCTCAGTGGAAGAGGAACAATATAGTAACTTATAAATGTTAGAATTAATATGTACAAAGTGTTTCAGCACAGAGCAAATATTATATATATACACATATATAGGCATTTATGTGTGTGTGTGTATATATATATATATATTTGTGTGTATATATGTGTGTATATATATATATATTCCCAGTAAATATTAGCTACAATTACTTAAATCTGACTAAACAAAAAAAATAATTAAATTGTATTCAATATCTTCTATGACTGAAAACAGGAAATGCATAATGATTTAAAATTTTTTATCAAGTCAGCATGGTTGTAAGCATCTGTAATCCAAATGGTGGGAAGCCAGGGATCGCTTGATAGTTTCAAGACTATCCTGGGCAATATAGCGAGACGCAGTCTCAAAAAAGCTGCCAGGCATGGTGGCAGGTGCCTGTAATCCCAGCTACCTGGGAGGCTGAGGCTAGGGATCACTTGAGTACACGGGTTCAGGACTATCCTGGGCAACATAGCAAGATGTAGTCTCTTTAAAAAAAAAAAATTACATCAAAAATGGTTTGCTCTGTATATAAATTATCTATATCAAAAATAGACTATTGAAGCACTTATTTCTTGAAATGTAACATGAATGAAGCACAAATTTGTCAATATCTAACTTGACAAATATATTCATGTTAGTACTAACGTACATGTTCCAAGAGGTTATCTGTGACTGTCTTATTCACAACTCACTGCTATTCACTACTCACCCTCATTTAGCAGTCTGGAACAAAGTAGATGTTGAATACTGAATATATTATTTCATTTTTCAACACATTCAACCTATAAAATAAGCATAATTACCCTCATTCAATGCTAAGGAAATTGATATAAAATGTGGTTTAGTATTGTGAAAGTGGTAAAAGAGATAGAATTTTTGACTCCTGTCTTATTCTGCTATTTTGACCAGCAGTTAATTTCGAAATTAAAACCAATTTTAGAATTTCTTTTCCCTATCATTTCAAATTTTCATGTTTAAGGTAACAATGAATTCCATCATTCTAAAATAATCCTCACAGAAACTATATCCATCAACTGTGAAGCAATATATTAAAGTTGATATTATAAAATATATTAAATATCTATCATTGTTACATAGAATAAATATATGGAAAAATACTAAACCATACTCTATCTACCCTAAACCTAACCTGACTTATCTTTATAGTAACAATGGTTAAGCTCTGATGGACCTAAATGTTTCTTGGTAGCAACTTCTTAAGATACTGTGTAAATTTTGCCATCAGCCATTTTTTTAAATTAAATATCTTCTATATAATAACTTCATTAATAAACACAGTGATAAAAAGGCACAAAGTAAAGAACACAATCTCATGTTTCAAAATTTACTTTGAATAAGATGTTTACACATGAAGTAGCTAGCAAATTGTACAACAGCAACACATGAAAAGCATGAAAAGAAAGTAAATTACTGAGCATTCTCTAAATTAAGCATATAGGGTAGACACTTTCAGATACAATATTTCAGTTAGTTCCTTCAGTTAGTTCCTATACCTCTGTGAAGTACTGCCATATTCATTTTGGTGAAAGAAACTGGAATTCAGGAAGGTTAAATCATTTCCCAAAATAAAGGGCAAGTTAACATCTGTTTGACTCCAAAGTTCCTTTCCTTTGAATTATACCTGGCCACCTCACCTCCTCTATGCTTATTATTACATTATTACAGAGGGTAGATAACAGTGATTAACACCTTCAGAAAACAAAGAAAAACAGCACAGTAGCCAGAAACTCCTGTTTGTTGAGGAAGTGAAGCCTGAGATAAGTCTGGAATTAAGTATAAGATCAAAAACTACTAACAAAGATTAATACCACAAAAATTCTAAGTAAAGAAACTTAAGTATTTTTCCTCCAATTTATATTAACAGAATCTAATCTCTGAAATTTTAAACTTTTCTTCTGGTTCTTATTCTCTTGCACTTTTATATATAACCTACACCTCCCCAATAATCATTCCTATAATAATGACCAAAAAAAAAAAATTAACTAAGCCTTACATACTGTATCTGTCTTTCTAGTTGGTCAAGATGCTGTAAGGAAACATACACTGCGATGAGAACTTAGTTATAAATAGTGCTGAGAAAAACAGAGTTCAGTAATATTGTTCAAGGCTATAAAACTTTACTGAAAGACTATCCTCTAGTGACATAGTGTTTCTTAAATTATTCTTTTGCCTAAATACCAATTAACAAAGAAGAATCACAAGATACAAAATTTTACAATGGGTTCATTTGAAATTTCTCAGTTTATCTTAAAATCCCACGTGAATTCTAAATACTGTGCCTAATTTAAGTGTGTAACTAACATAAATTATTAATATAATAAAAAAGTATTGTCTATCTCTCAGCTTAAATTCTAAGACTTATTATCCTTAGATTAACCCTTGACACAATATCAAATACCCCGATTTCAGAGGTGAGACACATTGTGTAATATGCCTTGCTCTAATTTCCTAGCTCCTTTATTTTTTGTACTGGGAAATTTTTAAAGCATAGTACAGTTAAAGCCATACCATCAAAATATATATTTACTAGCAAAACTACTGTAAAAATTAATGAGGAAATTTATTTTAATTACAGAATTCTCAAGAAATTTTAATTGAATACAAATTCACATATGAATGCCATAAACAACTTAGAACTTCTCCATGACATTCACTTTTTTTTTTTTTTAGTGACTAGGTGTCACTACGTTGCACAGGGTTATCTTGCACTTCTGGACTTATTTTTTGAGGGGTCACTTTTAAAAATCCTTTGTGGCTTCATCACTTACTTTTTGCAATTTTTTTTCACACCTCATATTCTAAAAATCCTTCATTGTTCTTCTACTTATGACAGCAAAATACAGATCTTACCTATTTTACTTACTCAAAAAAAAAAAAATTCAAATCAAGGAGGAATCTATCACCAGGAAGAGTGAAAACAGACTCATTCATCATTTGCTTCCCAATAAAATACAGCTGATTCTCCACTATATACCTCAGATGAAGCAGTCACATGTGTTTTTAAAATAGTAAAAACCCTTACTATGTAAAAACATATGTACTTAGTTTATAAAATGTTTGCCTAGCAATGAATGCACTAACTATATTCATTAGAAATTAATAAATTCCTATCTTAAACATTTAATTTTCAAATACCTTGTTTTCCACCAAAACTTCTTGAAATAATGACCTGGTTTAAGAAACAGACTTCTTTGTAGCAATAATATACAGAATAATGTATAGTTGCTCAAAAACACATTTTTATTTCATAGGATTTAAGTTTTATTTGTATAGTGATTTATCTACTTAGTGACATTTATTCTCAGAATGAAGATAGCTATTCTCAATGAATTAATGTTATTAATTAATGTCATTAATTCATTGAGAAAAATAAATTGATAACATCAGAAAACAGACAAATAATATATGAGGAGAAGGCTGAAGAATAAAATAAATTTTACGGCAATTCCAGAGTTATCCTCTTCTTGGCTTAGAACTTGCTTTTTCTTCTTGGCTTAGAACTTGCTTTTTTTTTTTTTTTTTTTTTTTTTTTTTTTTTTTTTTTTTTTTTTTTTTTTTTTTTTAGTATTTTGAATGACATTATTAATAAATGACTGAAATACTCCCTATATGTAATTAATATTTTTACTGGTCTAGTTTACAACTAATCTTTAATCTACTACCTAGCTTTAGTTTGTTTTAGGATCTCTTACTGACTTCAAATCTATAGTGCATATTGCAGTAAAAGTACATATTACTAGAGTAAAAGCATGATTTTAAAATGATTTTCCTAAAAATCTTTTCCTCATTTATGTCACTGTTAGTGAAAATCTAAGTAATGATTATCACTAACTAAAAGGTTCTGTGATACTGAACATTAGCAATCACTAGCAAATATGATACTAAACAGACAACGGAACAGGAGAGAGAAAAATTATGTTCTATTATTTGTTTAGTGTATTGATATTTATGTATGTATTCATTATTTCCAGATGTTTCCATAGAGCTTTTATAGTGGTAGAACAAGTATGTTCCTTCAGTAAACAGCTTCTTTCTAAATAGAAAAAAGTAGGTGAAACATGGCACATTTGAAAAACAGCCTGCTATGTAAATTGTTAAGAATGACTGTAAGCATAATTACTACTGAAGCTGTCAAAAAATCTTACATCTGCCCTGCATCTTGTTTCTAATTCAAAGAAGTAGAAACTTGTCTATTTGCCTCATGCTATTCATCATCACATTATCTTTAATTTCTGTTATAAATAACAGTAAAAGTAGAGACCACTAGAAACAAATATATTAAGAGCTATTATATGGTCATTTTTAGCAAATCAAGATAAGATAGTTTACTAACTCTTAGAGATGAACAATACTCTCTAACATAAAATGCTTCCATGACTTATTTTAAGCATATGTTTCCATTTTCATGATCTGAAAATAGCATAAAGTATCCATATTACAGTAACTATCATAATTCTATTTCCAATATAGTAAAGCAAATCGAGACATGCTCCTGAAAATATTTTCCTTTCTATCATTATTCTTTCAAAATCACAGCAGATAATTCATTTGATGAGATGGTCTAATAGTATGCATACTATAATTGCCAAATCCATAGCTGAAATGACTACAAAAACATCCAGAAGATGAGAAGTTTCAAAATACAATTTTTTCAACAGATAATCAAAAATGCCACAAAGAATTCAATTAAAGTCTTTAGAAATAACAATACAATTTCACCAAAATATTGACACACTGTAAAATACGTGCCTGTGTAGAGGATACTTTCCACTGGGTAAAATGTAATCAATATTAAGAAACATGCATGAGGATACAAGCTTTCCACCTTTAAGAAAATCACAAATTACAACTCATGAGTTTTAGTTGTAGTCCCAAATGAATTCCCTTAATAATGAAATCATACTACTAACCATAAGGATTATGCAATTTGTAATAAAATCCATTGTTCATAGACTGATGACTGATGCTCCTTTCTCTGATTTTTTCCCCATGTTTCAAGGCTCCATCATAGTTGGCAATATTTATATCAACAACTACAAATCAAAATCTTGAAGTTATTTCTCATTTCAAATATCCCTTTTTAATTACTGTCCTCTATTACAACTTCTCCCAAGTCTTCAATTTCCTTTTTATTCTTTCAGTTACTTCTTTATTCTTCACCCTAAACTTCATTCTCATGAAATATGAGTCCCCAGAAATTCTCCAGATTATCTTTAATTCTACTGCCAAAGAAACCTTAGTTTTGCATACAGACACAGTCACTGAAAAGGAAGAGACCAATGGACACAACATAGATCAACAAATAATAACTCTGAGTGAACGGAAGGGGTGTCGGGGAGTGGGAGGAGGGAAGACATCCCAGAAACCATTTTTTACCTATGTAAGAAATTAAAAGAATGACTAAAACATTTAAAAAGTCAAAATACAAACAACAACAACAAAAAAGAAACCTCAGCTCCTTGATATTTTGCCTGTATTAACTACCCACCCCACATGGAATTTTCAGTCTTTCCTTATATTTACTTATCTTTGAAAAATCTCATCCTCACCATTATATTCATTTACAAGATTGCCACTGGTTTTCAAATCCCCTTAAAATGCCAGTTTCTTCTTATCTCCTGTAAATGCACTAAATTATTCCTTCAGGTTTCACATTTGCTTCTAAATCCATCAGAATGTGGAATTCCTTTTACACAAAGGTCATTTAAATGATTCCTTTAGACACATAGGTATTTTAAAGAATTAAAGCACAATAATTTCATACAATTTTCTCTTTAGTTGTTTGAAATATTGTTACCCCTATGTAGAGATAATAAGGGCTGCATTTTCCAAAGCATTCTGTCCAAAACCTGTCCACTACCGCCTTGACTCAGGCAAGGGGAAGCATAAATAAACAAAAGATGTTTTTAAAAATCTTTATATCTTAACTTTGCAAATTTTCATTTCCATGAACAACTAACATTTTGTAGTTTCTATTACGTCTTGCTTACTAATTATTAATATTTAAAGCATGACTGGAATTTAAAGCGTAAGTTGAAGATTGATATAGAATACACACGTTTACATCCCATTATCAGGTTATTTGAAAAGCATTAATTCAACTCTAAGAATTCTGACATACAAGTGAATGGTCTTCATATAAGGCAGACGTTTCAGCACCAAAAGAACGAACAGCGCATCCTCGGCTTTTGGGGGTTCCCTTTCTTGCTACTGGTTTAGTCTAGTTTATTTATCCCAGGGTCTTTGAATCAAGAAAGTTCAATAAATTACAATTAGTACCTGGAAAGAATATCCGAAAGACAACCTGTTTACTTAAAAAAGAGGAAGGGGTGCCATGGATAGCTCTTTTTCATTAGCCCCGCAGTCAAATAAGCTTTGCTATCGACAGAGATTTTTGTTCTACCTAATAATAAAACAAGTCTCATTCAATTTAGTCCCTTCGCGAGCACCGTCTCAACCTGTCAGATTTTGACAAGAGGGAAAAAAATTAAAAGGGGGTGGGGGGACACTAGGATTTCCCGTCTACCTCACTTCATCAGTGAGTCTTGGATTTCCTTCACTCCGAACTAAGCCCTCAGATTCCAAATATAGTGCCTTAACCCCCACCCCGCCACTCAATTACACATAAGCCTTGCCAACTACAGAACCACAGTAGAAACCTACAAATCGACTCGCTATTCATCTCGGAAGTCATGCCCTGCAGCAACTGCCTGTCGCCGAACTGAGGGATTTTACCCAAATACAACGCAACGGAATCAGACAGGCAGAGCACACACAGCTTTTGGAAGGAGGGAAAGGCGACCCGGGAAAAGTGCGCTCCCCGCGAGCCCCGGGACGATCCCGAGGAGGGGTTCCCAGAAGGGAGGGGGTAGAGGAGACCGAGCGAGGGAATCCTTCCCTCTCAAGTGGAAAGGGCTAGATCCCCGGTTGCTCGTTGCAAGCCGTCCCTCTAAGGAAACGGAGAGGCGGGCAGAGGGCCCTTTACTCTGGAAGGCAGAATGCAGACACTTTCTGAGGTCCGGACACAACCGATTTCTCACATCCCGGGGGAGACATGGGGCTCCCAAGGGTAGCTGAGGAGATGTCCAGCTCAACAGGGGCAGCCTGACGAGGAGCAGAGTTTCGCCAGTGTCGTGTCCGGCCGGTGCCCGGGCAAGCACAGCCAGAGCAACGTGTGGCCGCCGGGTGGGTGGAGGGGGAGGGGGTGGCAATGGGATTCCCCCCTCTCTTAGACCGGCTTTAGCAGAGGGAGCGCCCCAGCTACTATAGAGTGGCGTGCGGGAGACTGCGGAGCAGGGATCCCGCCGCCTGTGCCGGCAGCGAGGAGCCCCGCAGCGCTCGCCGCACCGGCCCCTCGGTCCCCGGGGGCCAAGGACTTCGGTTGCGAAGACACCCTGGCCTGACATCCCAAGGGGCCAGTGCCAGTTCCCGAGGGACCCCGCGGAAACACCCCCACCTCCAGCAGTTGTCAACGGTTGTAAAACGCCCCCCACCCCCATATCCCCCTCCTCAGCCTTCCCTCCTCCTGAGGCCGCAGAGAAGGATCACCACAAGCGATAGGCCTGGGGCAAGTCGGGACCCGCGGCCACGGCAGTCCCGGACGTCGTCCCCCCCGGTTACCTGTGAGGACTCCAACACGGATTTGATGGTCGTGGTTAGTGAGAATCATTCCCTCGGTCGCCATGTTTCCCAGCGCAGTCACCGCACTGACAGGAGCCGGGAGAAGCCGGAGCCCGGAGCGCGCGGGCCGGGAGCGCGCTCGCGTCGGAGAGCGCGAGAGCGAGAGCGCCCGGGGAGCGCGAGGCGGGCGTGGAAGGTGGGGGAGGCGGCCGAGCGCCGGGCGGCCTGTGCCGGGAAGAGGCCGCGCCGGGAGTGCGCGAGTCCGCGGGAGGGGGCGGAGTCAGGGCGCGCGACCCCGAGTCCGGGTCGGAGGCGAAGAGCTGCGGTGGGGAACGCGGTGGCTGCACCTGGAGAGCGCGCGGAGGCGTCCGAGCGCGGCCGGGGAGCTACGGTGCCTGGGACTCGGATGGCAGAAGACTGTGGGGAAAGGCGTGCACACGCTCTGGGAGGTTGCGGGGGTGGACTCGGGACAGGGGCGGAGCTACACTGCGAGGCGTGTAACTCGTGGAGAGTAAGGGGAGGAGTGAGCTCCGCCGCCGAGTACTGGGAAGCGGGAAGGAGCGGCCCAGCCTGAGAAGGGCCGGGAGAAGCTCCAGGGCGCGCGAGTAGCGCCCGATTGGCTGGAGGAGCGCGGAGCGGGTGCGCGCGAGACCTGAACGCCTCTTCGCGGAGCCCCAGACAGAAGCAATCCCCTACCGAGCCGGGTGCAGTTTGTCAGCGCCCCAGTCCGGCTATCTGGGTCTCGGAACTCCTTCCCCGGGGACCCTAGGGAGGAAGCCGCACCTGGGACTTGTCGCAGCCTTCGCCAGCGGCCGTCGGCCCCCTTGAAGGAGTCAGGAAACCTGGAGGTGGTTTAGAAAGCTGCGTAAGCGAGGAAGGTGGTGTCTAGTCCTGCCTCGCCTTTGCAGTTTGCGTTCTTATTCTGCTCACTCCGCCTGAAGGTTTCCGCTTCTCCAGTGCCTGAAGATCCTCTCTTGAAGTCCGTACGGACTGGACGATCCTCACTAGCGAAGGACCGTAGGAGCCTTCGAACTTAGGAGTTTGCGACACAGCATCAGAATGACGCTGACTTCTTGCCACTGACCCAGGGTTGTGTGACAGCCTTAAACTTCCTTACCATGATCACTGTTTCTTGATGAAAAGCACCAAACTTAGAGAAAAAGAATACTCTCTTCCCTCCTTGAACCACAGCCCTGGAAATAGAACCCAGGCCCTGGCGATTGAGTTTCATTTCAGTAGTTGTGGAATAAGAGATGACGATGAAAATAGATTTTGTTGTCACTTATTTGTGTCTTTCATAAAATGTGTTATGAATCACCTGTGGCCTTTTCACATCGGCTTCATAGTTCCTTTCTAGTCCTTTCAGATTCTGAATTTAAATATTGTATTCACAGATGTATATGTATATTAACACATCTTTATGTGTATATATAATATGTATATATATCCCTTCCATTCTCAGTCAATGGTAAAACGAAAGTGAAAATTTAAAAAACGTATAAGCACAAGTTTGTGCACAACTAAAACCTTCAGAGATAGTTTGAGTTTTTTAATTGTTCTGATTAGAACAAGGGTTTAGTTATTCTGAAATTGAAGAGCCACGTTGTTTTGTATTTCATTTATGTAGTGAATGTAGAAAGTTGATTATGTAGTGAATGTAGAAAGTTGATTATGAGGTGGGATAAAATGAATAAAAAAATCTTGTATTGCTAGTATTTTTTCACAGCGGGTTAAAAATGAAACCAGATCATAAGCTCACTTCCTAAATCATCATTGTAGAACCTGGTGGCTAATAGGTTCTCAACTAGTGTCAAATGAGAAAGTATGTGAAAGTATGACTAAAAATGGTTTCCCTTAGAATGTTAAGTATGAAGATGAAAAGCAAGTGGTTGGTTATGTTGTTAACTTTCTAACCTATCTTTATTCTGTCACCTCAAATTTAAAATGATTAGAAATGACTTCGAATTTTTACAAGGATAATTTCAAAATCTGCCAACTAATAGATTTGGTGACCTTAAAAAAATTGTCCCATTATCCTTTAAATAATGTGGTAGACTAATTAAACACCCTTTAAGTGTAAACTAAATAAGCACCCTTTCAACTTAGACATTCCATAATTATTCATGGCAAGAAACTAGCACTTTTGTTTCACAAATAAATAATGGGAGACAAGGAACTAACTTTCTGCATCTATAAAAATAGTAATGGTGAAACTCATTAAAATTTAATTGGGAATGGTGACTATGAATTAAGCTTTTTAAAGTGTATGGAGGTTTGTTTGCTGAACAACTGAAATTGCTGGGGAAAAGTATTAATAGAGCTAAGCTGAACAATTAGATAATAATATATACTTGTCTTCCAACAATTTTTCTCAAGTCTAGCTCTGTTGAATTTAGCAAACTATAACAAAGTTTACACAGAAAAAATCCAGTGACCTTACTATCTAGTGTGACCTTTGACTGATAATTAGTAAATGAATATTGCAAAATGCACATTCTCTTTTACTCCTGTTACAGTACAACATAATTAAAAAGTCATCCTGAAAGTTAGGGTGCAAACATTTTTAGAAGGTGGGAAGAGAAAATAGCATTTCCAAATACTGGAAATTTCTCAATAAACATAGGAAAGGAAGAGAACCAGAAGTGAAAAAGTTGAGTTTCTTCATAAACAATTAAACATGCCCAAGATTTCTTTTCTCTATTCAGTCTTAAGATTATAATAATGGCCATAGGAAAAAAAAATAATGGCCACAGGGGTTTACTTTAACTGAGATTTGGTCAAAAGGTCAGGTGACAGTCTGAGTTTCTAAGTGGATGTAAAATCAAGCCTATTAAAGACACTGATAGATTGAAATCATCTACGAAGACATAAATTAGAAATTTAGAATGTGAAAAAAATTCAGGATTTCCAGAAACAATGAAGGTCCATAGAAAAAAGAATGGTAGGCATCCTAATGCTAAGTACTTACTTGCTCTAAGTATCCTAATGCTTCCCCCCACACCCCCACCCCCCAAGTAGTTTTCTAAAATAGAATTTTCCAAAATCTGGTCAAATAAATGTATTCATGCTGCCTCATGAAATTGACATTTTGCTTTTAGTTCTAAAGCCCTTGTTATCTTTTAGTAAAATGAAGGTGAGCCTCCTCAATTGCCCTTGGAGTTTGGTGACACTAATTTGGGAACAGCTAGGATGGTGTTTTCCAGTGCCTGCCATATTCATTAAAATAAATGTGAAATTTTCCGGATCTTTGCTTTTCTATTTATGCTGCCCAGGTTGCTGCTTGAATAATTACTCTGTGCCCTCATCCTTTGTATTTCATCACCCCAACTCTCTTCCTTTTGAAATCCTCAATTGGAAATCCAGATGTATGAAGACATTTTAGTTGCAAATGACTGATTCCAGTTTAAATCTAAAGAAAGTCATTGTTTCATGCTGATAGGAAGTTCAGACATGTACAGTTTCACGGCTGGCTAGATTCAGAATCTAAAACCATGTCTCCAAGATGCCACGGACACCTGGAAACACCAAGATACTTTTCAGAGGGTTTGCAAAGCGAAAAATATTTTTATAATGATACTAACGCACTATTTGTCATTCTATTTCCTACATATTTTCTCATTAGAGACAGTGGTATTTTCCAGAGTTTACATGATGCATAAAGCCATCATTTCAATAGCTAATGGAATATATGCTTATATATTTTTAAATTTAAAAAGTAACATAATAAATATAGATGCAACCTATGTAAACAAAAGTTCATTAGTGTGCTCTACTTTTTGAGTGCAAAAAGGTCTGAAGATCAAATCCTTGAGGACCATAGATTTAAACCATGTCCATCCCCAAAGCACTCAGGCAAGGGGAGTAGAATTATCTGATTGTTTAGACCTGGGGCATTTACTTATCCAGAAGATGAGAATCAGCTGCACCCTTTCCAAATACTACAATCAAGGAGGATGAATTTGAATACCATATGAAATGCTAGTAACCTTGATAGCTTAGTAGTTCCTGCCTCACTCTATCATTACTCTGGATTTTATTCTTTTCAGAGGACTTTATTTTATAAATTTAATGCCACTTGCACTGTCTCATGTTAATATTCAGAAAGTAGGGAAGTTTTCTCAGGTGTGTCCTGACAACTTACAAAGTCATTCATCATATGACTACTTATCTAGTAAACGGAAACTAGGAACAAAATGCTTGACTTCCAAAAAAAAATCTAAATTGGAAGAGATACGTTATAGGGGAAGAAGATAGTATTTGCTAGAAGAGATAAGAATTATTAGAAGGGAAAAGAGTGAGATTTATTAAATTGAAAAATAATATTATGTGGCCAGAAACTATTAAATTTCTTAAAGAGTTCTACAAAGACTTTAGTATATGTAAGTCTAGAAAAGATAGTCTTGAGCTTAAATGACAGAGATTTGAGTTTAGGTAAAATTTTTTAAAAATCGAAAACTGGGTTTTACTTAAACAATTATGAGTTGGTTTCTATGCAATAAAATTTAGCTAAAATTCAGCTATTCCAGAAAAATACTTTTATCTCTATAAAGCAATATACAAATAGGAAATTATGCTTTCCTGAGTGACTTCATTTTTTCCCAGTTTGACTAATAATTGGAGAAATTATACTTACAAAAATATTTATTTGATATTTTAGCTTTAAGTTTGAAATGCTAGGAAGCATAATTTCATGAGGAGAGCAGAGATGATGGATTTTTCTGTTGTCTTTAAAATCTTAGTTTTTCATGTAATAATTTCATTTCATATTTAGCTCCCTCTATTTCCTGCTGTGGAACTGACTGGTTACAAAAAAGTATCCTGTCTCTACTACAGAATATTTTTTTTGGTCTTCCCATTTCCTAATATTTGATGACTAAATACAAAACATGAGATACAATAGGACTTTAAATTGCCAGCAATGCAGACTCCTCAAGTGCCATTGGAGCTGAAGAAATTTGCCTTGGCTTATAACAGGTTGGAGAAGCTTCTGTCTATAAAAAGAAATAACCATCTAGGGTGGCCTTAGTTCATACAAACACTGCCTGGATCTTCAAGACAAAATATTAGCTTCGATCATTAATCTCTTTGATGACTGCAGTTCTGGACTAAAGATAATACCAGACTGGTGTTGGTTTTACTTCATTTAGGAAAGAAGAGACAAGTGTTACTAATCACTTTATAGGCCTTTGCCAAAAAGGGGCAACTTTGGGGAATGGACGTTGACAAATATTCCCTGAAGTTACAAAGTCAAGATAAAATAAACAAGATAAGCCACCAAAAAAAGTACAGGGAAAGGTCATGTACACATCTAAACCAATAGACATGTAGAAGTGATTTTTTTAAGTACTATAATTTTAATTATAAAACATTTAGGTATTGTTCTTTAAAGCCAATTTTAAAATTTGAACTCTAGAATCTTGAGGCATAATGACTTGCAGGAAATAGTGGTACTGTCAGTTCATACTCCTGACTTTTGTTCTCTTTACTAGGTAATCACATTTACTTGAACAATCTCTCAGGACAGCTAAAACAGGGACTATAAAATAAAGAGGGGCAAACAAATTTGCAAATGTGTAATACACATTCAGGTGGTAAAACATGAAACTAATCATCTCATGGTTGCAGAGCCTATGACTTTTTATGGTGAAGAGAGAAAATGTCTGAGTTAGATTGGAATGAAAAGTGACAGTAGTAATACTGAGGTTCTGTTAACCAGTATGTCAACAGCCTAAATTAACTGTGGGACTTTGGACATATATTTAATATTACTGAATTCCAGTAACTTTGTTTGAAATACCTTTTAACCTCAAAGCTATGGTTTTGTGTAAACCTCTTCTGATCTAAAAATTATATTTAAAAAATGTAACTTTATAGATTTAAGTTGACTTTGGGAGAAAAAGGATTTTAATTTTTGTTTTATTTTGCTGATTACCAGAACATAAAAGGGATTCTTACAGATTATGAAGTGTTTTGTAACAAATCACCCCCACCCCCACCCTTCTTCCTAACAAGTAGACATGTACTAATATGGATTAGGGGACAGGAAATTTCTGTAATGCTCAGTGTAGGATATATGTATGAGGGAAGTGTAATATAATGAAAGATGAGACTGGGGACACAGGAAGGAAGTAGATCACAATATGATCTATGTTTGGACTTTGTACTAACATCAATGGGAAACCAAGAGGAGAATGACACCATCTCATTTCTCTTTTAGAAAAGATATAGTGGTGATGTGGTAGATGGATTAGAGAGACTGGAAGAAGCGAAACAAATTAAGAGGCTAAGCAGAAAAAAGGGCCTGAACTGAACCATGATGACAGAAAGAGAAGATATTCAAGGGATAGATTCTTAGAAGGCAGAATCAACAGGGCAGTTGGATGTTGTGAGTGTCTAAGGGGAGTGTATGGCAAATGATTTTATTTTGTATCCGTTTTTGCACATTTATTAGAAGTGGATCTTCCCAGAATTAAGCACTTCAGGTGTAGGGAGGAGCAAATTTATTAATATAATATGCTATGCTTTAAGTCATCTCAAAAGTTATCATGATTGTCAGTGGCTATTTACAATATCTAAATTACTGACAGGTTTAATGCAAAATTGCTATTATTTTCATTCAGTTTGGTGGGAACACAAATGACTGTGCCTATTCTTTAAATCTGTTCAAAGCAAATGGAGGAAAAGTCTTGTAATACTTCAGTGCTTCAGCCGGCAGTGAGCTCAGAAAAAAGAGCTTCCTTCCTATCTGATCAAACCAACTTCCTGTAGCTCCTTGTTTCCTGTAGTATGTGATCCCAGAAATGTATAAGACAGGAATAAAAAGAAACAACAGCTGAAACATCACATCAACTCCCTTCATACTCACTTTATAGATAACCCCAAAATGTTATATTAGAATGTACATCTATAAATGCATTCCAAAAATCTACACCACTCAAGTCTTTAAGATAATTCTGTAAGTCCAAATAGAAAGCAGCCAAACACTGGAAGAGAGATGAAGCTAATGCAGATCCCAGGGGTGGGAGAAGCCCCACTGCTACCAGTGACTCCAGTGATCTCCAGCTTGGTGAGGGAAACTGCAGTTGTTATCTTGGGAGAGAGACAGACTGTGGATCCCAGAGGAGAAAGAAGTCATCAATTCTCCCTGATCCCTGCCACCGTTGACCCCAGTGACCCCCAGCAAAGTGTGGGAAAGAGTGGCCCTGCAACAGAAGGGACACAGAGTGAGTGTGGATTCCATGGGAAGGAGAAGCCATCAGCTCACCCTGAGCCCTGATCTTAGTGACCCCCAGAGCAGAAAAGAAGCTTTTGCCCTGAAAACTTGTAAGAGCAAAACACCAGGATTGAAAAGTGAGACTCGCCAGCCAAAAAGCCTGGCCAGCCCATGACCAGCTCCTATTACAGGGGAGCACTGTTCATAGCAACAGCCAACAGGGAGCCACAAAGCTAATCACAATAGCTCAAGCACAAGGCAGAATCATCCATGACCTGGTAAGCAACCATGCCAGCTATAGTGGCCCAAACAAGTGCCATGCAAGTACCATAGTGACCCAAAGCATAGAGCAAGCCTGAAAACAAAGAAGAGGAAGGAAGAAAAATGCAAATGTTCAAGGAAGCCCATCAGGAAACAATGCACCATTAAAGGGAAAACAACCCTCAGAACCCAATGTTGAGGACACAGAAGAATACCTGTCAGATAAAGAATTCAAATTCACCATAAAAAAAAAAAAAAGATGTAAGAGAAAATGTAGAAAAATGTAAAAAAGAAAAAAATCAATTTGAGTAACAATCAGTGAACAGAAGAATGAAATTGAATCTTTAAGAAAGGAACTAAAGCAAACCCAGGGCATTAAAAGAACAACAGAGGAGTCTAAAAATGCAGGTAAAAGCCATGAAAATAGAACAGATAAAATGGAAGAATGAATCAGTACTCTTGAAGATAATTAAATAAAAAGAACCAAAAGAGAAAAATAAAGAGAAATACAAAGAAAGAATCAAGAAATACAGCTTTATCAGTCACCATGAAGAAAGGAAATATAAGAGTCATAGGCATCCCAAAAGGAGAATAGACAGTCACAGGAACCAAAAATCAATTTAAAGGAAATAATTGAGGATAACTTCCCAAACCAGAAGCAGGAAATGAAAATATGCATACAGGAAATGAGGACATGAAACTACATCAATGAAGGGAAAACTATTATGCAGGGCAAATAATAGTAAAGCTACCAAGACTCCAAGACAAAGGGAAAAAATAATGAAAGTGACTAGATAAAAGAAACATAGCATACAAAGACCTATAAGACTGACTTCAAGCTGTGCACGGTGGCTCATGCCTGTAAGCTTCAGCCTATGAAGCAGCTGGGGCTAGGGATCATGGTTTGAGTCCTGCTCAGGACAACATAACAAGACATAGTCCCACAAAATAGCTGGGCGTGATGGTGCATGCCTGTAATCCCAGCTACCTGGGAAGCTGAGGGTGGGGATTGCTTTAGTCTGTGTTACCACAGACAACAGGAGCCTGCAGTTCCAGGGGCAAAAATAATGAGACCTAGTCTCAAAATAAATAAATAAATAAAAGTACTGACTTCAGATTTCTCTGAGGAGACACTTCAGGCAAGAAGATGTTGGCGTAACATATTAAAAAAACTCCAAGACAAAAAATGCTAGCCAATAATACCCAAAGAAAATTTCCTTCCTTTATGAGGGAAAAATCAGGACATTCTCAGACAAAGAAAATCTTCAGAAATTAGTTACTACTAAACAACCACTCCAATAAATTTTATAACAAGTCTTAAGATCTAAATTAACAAAAGAATGTGCAGGACGAACTGACCAAGGTAGTAAATAGAATAAAAAATGACAGCCTCAGACTTTCAAGTATCAATTATCACTTTAAACTTTAATGGTCTAAACATACCAATTAAATGATATAACAAAACCCAGCATTGTACTGCTTCTAGGAAACACACTTGAACTCCAAGGTAAGCACAGATTGAAATAAAGGGCTGAAAAACAATCCTACAAGCAAATTCTCCCCTACCTCCCCCCCAAAGAAGGTAGGATTACCTATACTTATAGCAGACAAAATTGACTTTAAAAGGTTGACAAGACACTAGAGGGTACTACATAATGATCAAGGAGTCATACACCAAAATGACATAACACTCATTAATATATATTCACCAAATGAGGGGATACCAGAATTCATTAGAAAATTACTATAAGCACTGAAAACAGACATTGATGAAAATACATATGTGGTAGGAGACTTCAGCACTCCACTCTCACCAAAAGACAGAACAACAAGACAGAAATGACACTAGAATACAATAGCTCTAAATAGATGCAGAACACATGGACCTAATGACATTTACAGGACACTGCACACTCAAATAAATTAATGCAAATAATGGAGAAAACACAAATAAGTAGGATAATAATTGAAAGAGGAAAAATTACAACAGACAAAGCCGAAATCCAAAGGATAATAAGAGACTACTACAAATATTTGCATGCAAATAAGTACAACAACTTGGATGAGGTGGATAAATTCTTAGACTATACAATCACCCAAAGCTGAACAAATTGAAGATAGAGAGTTTAAATAAACCTATAACAACCAGTGAAATTGAAGCAGTCAGCAAAAATTTTCCTAAAAACGAGAGCCCAGAAACAGATAGTTTCACAAATGAGTTAGACCAAACATTCAAAGATGATGTAATATCTGTATTACAAAAACCCTTTCAAAATTAAGAAAAACTACCAAATACATTCTATTAAATGAATATTACATTAATACTAAAACCAAAGATAACACAAAGAAGGAAAGCTACAGACAAATCTAATGAACACAGATGCAAAAATTCTAAACAAAACCTTGACAAACTGAATCCAACAATGCATCAAAAGGGTTATTTATACACCACAACCCAGTGGGATTTTTCCAAGGGGCACAAGGATGGTTCAACATCTGAAAATCAGTTTATATGATTACCACACCAACAAGAAAGAAAATAAAACCATATGATCATATCATTAGATGCAGAGAAAGTATTTGATAAAAGTCCAGCATCCATTTATGAAGGTTCTTAATATTTTCAGAAAAATGGATATATCTTAATATCATAAAAGTCATACATGACAAAAACACGACTATCATCCTTAATGGTGTAAACTGAAAGCAATTTCATTAAGATCCTGGACAAGGATGCACTCTCTCACCACTACTCTTCAATATAATACTGGAAGATCTAGCTAGGGCAATGAGACAAAGGAAAGACATTAAAGGTATCCAAGTAGGGAAAGAAGAAGTGAAATTACCATTAATATAGATGATATAATGCTTTATCTAGAGAATCCAGAAAATCCACTTAAAAACTAATTGAAACAAACCAATTTAGTAAAGTAGCAAGCTACAAAATTAATAAACAAAAATTGGTAGGCTTCCTATCCACAAATATTCAATCTCAAAAAGACAAAATTAAAAAAAAAATCCCTTTTACAATTGTACCAGGAAAATTTAAATACCCGGGAATAAACCTAACAAAAGTAGTGAAACACTTATCCAAGAAAAACTACAAAATACCATTAAAGGAGATAGAAGACAAAGAATGGAAAGATATTCCCTGCTCATGGATAGGAGGAATTAACATCACAAAAATGACCATATTACCAAAAATGATCTACAGATTCAATTCCAGTAAAAATCTTGATGACATTATTTAAAGAAATAGAACAAATATTATTGAAATTTCTATGAAACCACAAAAAAACCCAAATAGCAAAAGCTCTCCTGACTAAAAGGAGGAAGAATGGAGGAGGAACACTCCCAAATGTCAAACAATATTACAAAGCCAGTATAGTAAAAAATAGCATGGTTTTGGAACAAAAACAGACACACAGACCAATGGAATTGAATAGAAAACCCAGAAATAAAATCATACATATATTGTCAATTAATCTTTGACAAAAGAGCAAAAAGTACACAAAAAGTATAGACACTGGAACAAGGAAAGCCTCTTTAATAAGTGATACTGGGAAAACTGGACAACAGGCAAAGGAGAAAAAGGAGAAGAAGGAGAAGGAGAAGAAGAAGGAGAAGGAGGAGGAGGAGGAGAAGAGAAGGAGAAGGAGGAGGAGGAGGAGGAGGAGGAGGAGGAGGAGAAGAAGAAGAAGAAGAAGAAGAAGAAGAAGAAGAAGAAGAAGAAGAAGAAGAAGAAGAAGAAGAAGAAGAAGAAGAAGAAGAAGAAGAAGAAGAAGAAGAAGAACCAGAAAACTATCTCAGCATATATAAAAATCAACTCAAAAGGATAAAGGACCTCAATATAAAACCTGGCACTGTAAAATATATAGAAGAAAACATAGGCAAAACATTCCAGCACATTCATCTCAGAAACTTCTTCAAAGACTCATTTCCAGAAACAAAGAAAATAAAGGAAAGGATAAACAGTATTTAAATTTATCCCCAGGTATTAACTACATTAAACTAAAAGGCTTCTGTACAGCAAAAGAGACAATAACCAAAACAAAAAGAATGCCAATGGAATGGGAGAAAATATTTGCTCACTGTACAAAAGGTAAGGGGCTAATATCAAAAATATATAAAGCACTTACACAACTTAACAAAAACAAAGTAAACAAACCATCAAAAAATGGATAGAGAATTAAAAGGACATATCCAAAGAAGAAATTCAAATGGCCAACAGATGACCATATGAAAAATGTTCATTATCACTTATAATCAGGGAAATGTAATTTAAAACCACAGTGAGATACCACCTTACACTGGAAAGAATGGCCCATATTAAAAAAAAGAAGAAGAAAGAAAGGGTGGGGGTGGGGAACAACAAATACTGACAAGGACATGGAGAAAAAGGAACACTTTCACATGGCTGGTGGTAACAAAAACTGATCTAAACACTATGAAAGGTTGTGTAGAGGACCCTTAAACTAAAGAAGTGGAAGGACAATTTGACCCAGCACCCTACTTTTGGGAATCTACTCAAAAGAACCAAAAACACTAATTCAAAATGAAATCTATATTCCTGTGTTTATTACAGCACTACTCATTCACAGTTGAGTCATTTCTGCTGGTAGTTGCCCTGCTGATAGTTGTAGTTGTAATGGTAACAATTGGGAACATTAGGAAACAGAGGGCTTCCTTTGAGATAACCAGGATACGAAACAACCCAAGTACCCCAAAATAGACAAATGGATCAAAAAGCCGTTGTACACTTACACAGTGGATTATTATTCAGCAATCAAAAAGGACAAACGAGGCCAGGCATGGTGGTGCATACCTGTAAGCCGCAGCCTAGGAAGCCCCGGCCGGAGCCAGGGATCACGGTTTGAGTCACACCAGGGGCACGTAGCAAGCCCTAGTCCCCAAAAAATAGCTGAGTGTGGTGACACACGCCTGTAATCCCAGCTACCTGGGAAGCTGAGGTTGGGGCACCCCGGGCAACGTGAACCTACGGTTCCACAGGGAAAAATAGCGAGACCTAGACGCAAAAAAAAAAAAAAAAAAAAAAAAAAAAAAAAAAAAAAAAAAAAAAAAAAAAAAA
>PVHY01012831.1:0-43168 GCA_004024945.1 Uropsilus gracilis | reverse complement strand
GAGGGAGGGAGGGAGGGAGGGAGGGGAGGATAGATAGAATTATTTTTTATTGAAGTAACATTGATTTACAACACTGTGATGATTTAGGGGTATAGATTCACCTTCCTTTGGATAGATATTATATCAGTTTCACCACCAATGAACCCATAATCCTCCACCATAGTCTGTTTGCCTGCCCCCATTGTTCCCCATCCCTCTCCCTCTTCCTTTGATAGTTTCAGTTCTATAATCAGAGTTGTAAGGTTTGTTTTACTTTTATCTGTTTGTTTTGTTTCTTTATATTCCACTTATAAGTGAAGTTCTACAGTATTTTTTTCTCCTTCTGACATTTCATTTATCATAACCCTTTCCAGTTCTTTCAGTGTTCTTACCAATGATAAGATTTCATCTTTGTATAGCAGAATGACATTACACTGTGTATATTTACCATGTCATAATCCACTCTTATGTTGTTGGACACTTAGGTTGTTTCTATTGTCTGGCTATTGTAAATAGTGCTACAATGAACATAAGAGTGCATATATCCCTTCAAATTAGTGTTTTTTTCATTCATTCAGTAGATACCTAGGAATGAAATTTCTGGATACTGTTTTTTGTAAGAACTGGACCAATCTACAGTCCCATCAGTATTGTACCCATTTTTTCTATACCCTTACCAACACTTAGGATTTCTGATCTTTTTGGTATGGACCATTTTCACATCATTGAGTTATGTCATTTTATTTATCTATTTATTTGTTTTCTTGAGTTATTTTAAACATTTGTAGTCTGATTCAGAACTCTGTTTTAGAATCCTTATCTTTTCAATACTGCCATAACCAGCAGTTTTCCTTTCCTCCAAAACGTTATCATAGGTCTTTTTGTTTATTTAGGAATTTAAAAAATATGAGATGTGGATACTGAGAGATTGGGTTTGACTGCTAATTAATTACTTACTCTAGTGAAAATTTTAAGTTAGAGAAAATAATGAAAATGAAAAATGTGGAAAAAAAAAGTGAGAATATACTGAATATATATATTTTAAGATCTCATTTTTTTAAAGTATGAATGATTTTGGCAGTGGTATCATTTGAAATATATTGTTTCTTAGCCCCTTCAGTCTGAATAAAATTCATAATATGGTTAGGAGAGAATACAGTATTTGTAAAATAGATTGTTTTCTAGCAACTTAGAAAGTAGATAATTTATATTTTAAAAGACAGTTCTGACCATAAGTAAACTTGGGTACTTTATCTCTTTCCATTGTTTATGAATTAGCGAAATATTATTTTAGTAAAAATGTATAAACTTTTCTTACCTTGGAAATGAGTCACTGAGGAAATGAGTATGCTACTCATACTCATTCACACTGCTGCTATTTACTGAAAGAGTAAATGACTGTTAATGGGAATGATTATCTCAAACATTTTTTTTTTTGAACAAAATTTTTTTTTGTTTAGAGTCAAGTGAAAGTTGTGTTTAAGTTCCTAAGGAACTGGGTACTATTAGGATATATAATTTTATTAATGTCAAATTCTATACCTTTTCCTTTTTGTGCTCAGAATTTCTCTAGACTTGTCATATGTTGTAGCTGTAGAACTTTTAACTTGACTTTGATAATATTAAACCATTTAGTAATTTTATGAACTTAAAAAAAATTTTTGTTGTAGAAGTTATCTTCCACCAATGGGTAGTTTGATTTGACTTAAATACCTTATCTCCACACTATGGAATTCTGCTCAACAGTAAAAAAGGAATCTTAATACAGCATGGATTCATCTCAAAACATCATGTTAAAAGAAGTCATACACTGTGTACAACATGTACTGTGTACAACATGATTCCACATACTTGAAATTGTAGAAAATCCTAAAGCATACTGACAGAAGTAGTCATTGCCTAGGGTGAGGGTCATGTGAAGGAAAGGAATTGACTACACAGGGGCACAAGGAAATATCTTAGGATAAGGACACTATTCTATATCTTGCTTATGATATAGTTACATGAAGATATGTAATTACCCCAATTAATCAAAATCAGTGCTTAAAATTTCATTGTATATAAATACTAGTTTAAGGAAATTAATACAAAAAAACTAATGCCATGATATTTTTCTCCAATGAATGCATTTTTATAAAAAATTGTTGTGAAAGAACTGGGCACAGTGACTGGTGCCTGTAAGCTTCAGCCTATGAAGAGGCCGGAGCTAGGGATCGCGGTTCAAGTTCCACCTGAGGCCTGTAGCGAGACCTAGTTCCAAAAAAATAGCTGGGTGTGGTGGCACACACCTGTAATCCCAGCTTACTGGGAAGCTGAGGCTGGGGATTGCTTGAATCTGTGGTACCCCGTAAATGAGAGCCTGCAGTTCCAGGGACAAAAATAGCAAGACGTAGTCTCAGAAAAAAAAAAAAAATTATTATGAAAGAAAATTACCTTTAGATTTACTTTTTCAAACACATTTTATATACACACTTTAGGTCCATGAAGCACACATTCTCCACATATTAATGAATTATACTTCTGTTCTATGTATTTATCATTTAACTAATACTGATTTAGTACCATGTTCTCAATGCAAAGGAGTCCTCAGTTATACAATGGAAAATCATGGAGAATGCAAATAAATATTACACAAATAGCAATATAATTTTAACATGGCTGTTACTTTGAAGAAAAATAACATGACAACAGGACCGAGAAGGAATTTTCAGATCAACCTATAAAATGGTCTTGGAGTTGATCATTAGTCTGACTTCACAGCAATTTTCCCTCATTATATTTTTTTGTCCTTTTTCACATTAACTTCTTTTCTAAATGTTCATGAAAATACTTTTATAATTCTTACATTTTTTAAGTTGATATTTATGAAATGCTTCTCACATGTCAAAATCCAAGTTAAAATATATTGTGAGAGACTTTTGAAAAGACTTCATGGAAACCAAAATTAGGCTTTAATATGATGAATTAAATTTATGTGGGAGAAAAAAATGGACATGTCATGTGCTTGTTTTATGTGCTTTTGTTTCTGATACTGAATTTTCTTGATTCTGTATTTTTCTCTATAACAGTTTCCTCTCAAGCTTCTTTGCTATCATAACTTTCTGTTTTTCTTTTACACACATTTGTTTTGATCTGAAACTTGATCCTCTTACCTCTTTGGTATAAAATATCATATGTATAAATAAATGATGCCTCCATTTACATCTCTGGATCTCTGGTTCTTCTCTTGAAGAATGTCTTCCTATCACCTTTATGTCCCCTAGAGCACTGCAAAATGAACATAACTAAAATAGAAAAAAATTACTTTTCTGTTAAATTTTTCTATGATTGAAGTGTTTTCAGTGTAATGTTGTTGTCTTGTTGTTGTCTTGTCAGTTGGCTGGACCAGAGACTTTTAAATGTCTTGGCTTCTTAGCTCTCTAGCCATCCATTTAAGCAGTTTGTCAGTCCCTATCCATTCTGCCTGAGAAAGTTTTATTGTAGAGTATTCAGCAAAAAACAATTTATTGATATTTTTCTTGTTTTTTGAAAGAATATAGAAAGATATTTTCCAGTGTTAAAAAGGAAGACAAACCTTCTGAGACAAAATGACATGCAAAGGAAACCAGTTGCAGTTCTCAAGAGACCTAACCAGTTAAACAGAAAGTAAGTACTCACATGTAAGAAATAACACATTATTATGCATTAAAAACACACTTGAAATAAGTGTTTAGAGGAGTGGATTTGCAGTGATATTTGTAGTGGTAGGATCACTTTCAGGACAGATATTTGGAATATTTATCTGAATATTTGACATGACATGCAGTAACAACTTACTTCTTAGATCCACTATTACAGATGGATTTAATTAATTGCAAACTTTAAAAAAAAAAATCACTCTGCTTCTTTACCTCTCAACATATTCCAGCTGACTGTTTTGTTAAAAACACCACAGCCAAAATTATTCAAAATTGGATTCTGAAGCATAATTTGTTCTTCAGTCTCAATAGCTCTTAATAGAACAGTGTGTCAATATGTTTATAAAAACTTGTCAAGCACTTATTTATATGACTATAATACATAAATACATTCACGTATATTAATATATGAAATAAACAGATAAGGACAAACTTTTTTTTTTTCATGCTTCGAGTAGAACTTAGCAAGGAATTGGTGAAAGTCAGGTCAGATATAATTAGGACTACATTCTGTGTGTGAATAAGAATGAAGTACTGTAAGTTTGTCAATAGTTTATAATAATATATAAAGATTTCTAAGTGAGGAAGGAAGAAAAAATGGAAAAGATATGACTTTCAAGACTTTTTCTTTTTTGGTTTCAGTAGTTTGACAGTGATATACCTATATATCATTTTCTTTATAATCCTCTAAATTTTTATATTTGTCTCTTACAATGTAAAAATAACTTTAAAAATGTTTTTTATACTGTCATTAGAAGATATATTGTATTTTGCAACTGTAGAGAGATAAATACATGAAAAATATTAAGGATTAACTGGGTTATTATATAACGTGCTTCAGAGGGAGGTATTTGTAAGTCAAATCTCAATAACTTCATGTTAAGTAAGAAAGTGATTCAGTCTTCATGTTTAGTGTACCTCAGATTTTCAGTCTGAATTTAACTTTATTTTTTTTTCAAGATGGTTGAATATTGTTAAGTTTGAAAGTTGTTAAGTAGCTCAGATGATGTATATGTGGTTTTGTTGCAGAAATAATGTTCCAGCCAATTTTACTAGGAGTGGAAATAAATTAAGTCATCAGAAGGATACTCGCCAGGCCACTTTTCTTTTCAGAAGAGGCCTTAAGGTATTAAAAAAAAAAATATTAAAAAAAACCAAAAACACCTTGGTAGTTGTTTCTTTTTACCCCAAAGGATCCTGAATGTTATCTGCATTTAATAATCCTATATATAGCCATGAGGGGAGAGGTTTGGTTAGACATATATCCAAAATTACATTTTATTAGTTCTTTCTGTAATATTTTTTCTGTTCTCTTTTAACCACAATAGCAACATGTTATTTAGATATGTTTGTATTTGCCATTTGTTCTAATTCAAGAACCCAACAAAGAGGTGTTGCCAGATTAGGCATGCACCCCTTTCACATACCCACTATACTGTGTTTGAAAGTTACAGAATAGGCCTTAGATTCAAATCCTCTGCTTTCTATGGAATCTACTGCTTTTCTTTTCTCTTCAGGTTCAGGCCCAGTTGAACACAGAACAACTACTTGACGATGTAGTAGCAAAGAGAACTCGTCAGTAAGTTTCAGTTTGTTTTTCAAGATGTAGTTTCAAAAGTCCCAGAATACTAGTAACGCAAATTACTATGTGCCCCAGACCAAAAAGAAATTAAGTGAAAACCAAAGTAAATTAACAATTGAGACTAAAGTGAATAAATCTTACTTTGGTTTCCCCCAAAAAGCCCATTTGTATTTTTCACATCAGTGTTAAATCCAAAACACCACACTAGTTTCAAATTTTTTCATTTGTGTATTCTACTATAATGAAGCAGCTCCTTTTTTCCTATATACTTTCATACAAATGAACCATTTTTATAATTTTATATATATATATAAAACACATCATTGTTTACCCCAGGTTTCTCCCATTTGGTTAACACCTGTTAACCATCTTTCTTAATCTTTTGTGCCCTCCACCTCTCCCATTTTCTTCCTCCTCCCCCTCTCTTGCTCTATGGTTTGGTTCTGTTGGTTGTTTCTAACGAATGTTTCTTATTTGTTTGTTTTTCCCTGTGTCCTTCATATAAGTGAGACCATCCCATATTTCTCTTTCTTTCTGTCTTATTTCTGCTAATATGAGTCCTTCTAGCTTCATCCATCTTGCTGCAAATGATATATGTTTCCTCCTTGGTTGATGCATAATATTCCATCGTGTACATATACCACATTTTTTTCAGCCACTCATCAATTTTGGGGCATTTGGGTTCTTACAAATGAATAAATAGCATTTAGAAAATTTATAAACCTTTAAAAAAAGTAGAAATTTTCCTTTTTCTGTACTTTCCCCTTTTCTCCCGTAAGTTTTTAAAAAATGTGTGTCTGCTAGATTTACACTTCCCAAATGTGAAGTAAAACATTCTAATTACATCAGTGTCATCAGGTTTTGAGATTAAAGCTTTTAAAATTATGGCTGCTTTTTGAAAGACAGTGTATATAACATGATGCCAACTAAAATGGGACATGATCTTAACCCATAAGAGTATAAGAAAGGAAAATATTTGAACTTTTCACTTCAGTATTCTTTGGCACAAAAGAAAATGATTATAGCTTATTTGCTTCTGCAATGAATAATAATATTTGCATAATTGCAGTGGCAAAATGCTGTTTGTTTTGAATTCTGAGGCTCATCCTATATGACAAAGCATAAAACATTTAATGCAGTGACAGTATAATGTAAAGATTAGATTCTGGCTTTTTTAATTCTGAGGCTCTTCCTGTAGGACAAAGCATAAAACATTTAATGCAGTAACAGTATAATGTAAAGATTAGATTCTGGCTAACACATATATAAAAACAGAGTTGATATAGGTGAGAGCTACAAAGAGGGAGGAGAGAAGGAAAGTGTCAAAGATATTCTTACCCTTTCATACAAAAGAGAGATGGAAAGATTTCAAGAGCACTAGTGAAAGAGATGTAAATTTATTTAGTTACAATGAAAGTGAAATAGTGATATAGCTATCAGAGTATTTTGAGATAGATAGGGAAGCCTGAGATAGTGTGATGGGCCTAAGTTCTTACTATAAGATGTTATTATGTAAGCATCTTGTTTAGTGAAGCAGAGGTAATTACTAACAGTAGAAATAGGAAAATGTTCTATAACATTTTTTTTTCATTGTGCATATATTTATTACACTGAAAAATATTGAACAAAGTCAAGTGCCCAGTTCCACACCTAAGATTCTGGTTAGTTATATCATGGTGTGATCCAGGTGTCTAAATTTCTTAAAGTTAAGAAAAAATACTATTGGCAACTTCACTAACCCCTCCACCCTGGATTAGTGGACCTTGTCCAGGAGCTCATGACAATAAACTCTTCTTAATGCTAAAAAAAAAAAAAAAAAAAAAAGTACTATCTACTTTAAAATGTGAGCTTTTGTATGAAATATATAAGATTTATAAATTCCCATTTAATGAAGTTTTGGTTTTTTTGGAACTAGATGGCGAACTTCCACCACTAATGGAGGAATTTTGACTGTATCCATTGATAATCCTGGAGCAGTGCAGTGCCCAGTGTAAGTGTTATTTTATAGAAATTATAATCTCTATCTATAAATAGAAAGTATGAAACGTTAGCTAAAAATATGATGTCCAAGTTAGGATAAACTGAGAAAAGGATAAATATAATACCTGTGGATCAAAATGGAAATAGAATAAAATCAAAAGTGAAAACTCCTTTGATTCCAGGTTATATATATCTAATGCAACCACTTTTAACAATTCCATTTTTTAAAATCTGTGCATGTATAACATAATATGTAACCATCTTTTTACTATGTAGTAATAAGTGAGATAATGCCATAAAAACTTGATCCCTACTTTTTTTCCTCTCCTCAGTATATTTTGGACATCTTTGCTTTTAATATATATAGTGCATGCCTTCCTTTTAAAGACTTCATATAGTGTATTTTTTTAATCTATAAATGATATTACTTTAACCATTCCATTAGTTTTATTACTATAAGCTTCCCAGGTTTATGGAGTTTTTGGTTTTTCCACCCATTTTAGTGATTAAAATAAAAAGAATATAGGAGAGTGTCTGACTTCAGAGGTTGCTTTATTTTGTATAGAAAATCAAGACTGGAAGTCATTAATTGCTCCAGATTGTTGAAAAATTCAGAGTTGTACTTAAAGACATATTTTGTGGGAGATTATAAATTTTAGTCTCTGTGGAGATCATTACTTCTTTTTGAAAACTCAAAATAATTCTAGTTTATTTGAAAATGAGTGCAAATTAAAATGTCATGTGCCAAATGATTAATTTTTATTCATTTGATTGTTAAGCTAATCTGGTTTCATTTTCTTATTTTTGTAATAGAGCGCAGAAACCACGATTAACTCGTACTGCTGTACCCTCATTCTTGACAAAAAGGGAGCAGTCAGATGTAAAGAAAATTCCTAAAGGTGTCCCCCTACAATTTGACATAAATAGTGTTGGAAAACAGGTAAGTTGTTTTCCCCTGTATTTCTTTGAGTCATGCACTATTTTAATTAACAAAACCAATATTGTATAATGAATTAAACAGGATGTTCTAAGTACCTTTAACTCACAGAAACCACTAATATGTCAATTTCCTGTTTTATAGATTTACCACTTTTGGACATTTCATATTAGGGGTCATACAATATATAATCTTTTGACTTCTTTCACTTAGTCTAGTATTCTCAAGGTTCATCCAACCAGGCACGGTGGCTCGTGCTTGTAAGCTTCAGCCTATGAAGCGGCCGGGGCTTAGGGATCGTGGTTTGAGTCCCGCCTGGGGCCCGTAGCGAGACCTAGTTCCAGAAAAATAGCTGGGTGTGGTGGCGTGCACCTGTCATCCCAGCTACCTGGGAAACTGAGGCTGGAGACTGCTTGAGTCTGGTACCCCAGGCAACGAGAGCCTGCGGTTCCACGGGCAAAAAAGTGAGACCTAGTCTCAAAAAAAAAGGTTCATCCATATCATTTCATTTCTTTTTTGATTGAGTAGTATTCCATCATTTGAATATGCCACAATTCATTTATTAGTTGATGGACATTTAGCTATTGTGAGTAATCATGTACATTCATGTACATGTTTGTGTGTGGGTATATGTTTTTATTATTCTATATACCTAATACAACCACTTTTAACAATTCCTTTTTTTTTTTTTTTAATCTGTGCCTGTATAAATACTGAAGGGTGGAATTGTTAAGTCATACATATTATGACTCTTTTATTAATGTTTTGAGGAGTGGACAGACTATTTTCCAAGTAGTGGCTGCAGTGCATTACCATTGCTACTTGTAAAAGCCGGGCAAGGTGGCATGCACCGTTAATCCCAGCATAATAATCCCAGTAACTGTATAAGCAACTATAGCTGTTATTTGATCCCAGCCTATGAAGGGAGGCTGAGGCTAGAAATCGCTTGAGTTGTGGATTCGAGACTAACCTGGGCAACATAGCAAGACCTAGTCTCAAAAAATAGCTGGGCATGGTGGTACATGCTTATAATCCCAGTCTTGGGAGACTGAGGCTAGGGATCACTTGAGTCTGTGGGTTTGAGACTACTCTGGGTAACATAGCAAGATCTAGTCTCTGGAAAAAAACAAAACAAACCAAAAAAAAACATTGCTACTTGTATATATGAGAGTTTAAATGTTTCCACACTTAATAATTGTCAATGATTATTATCATCTATTATTTCATTATAATAAATGTGATATATGCTACCATGATTTTGATTTTTGTTTTATCTTTGTATTGCATGATCATGCTAAATACACTTACTGCTTTTTTAATTATTTTGTAGATTCTTGAGGATTTTCTCTGCAAATAATCATATTTTCCAAATTCCTTTTCAATCTTAAATCTCCTCTTTTCCTTTTTTTCTTTAATAGCTATGATTCTTCTTTTTCTTTTCTTTCTTTTTCTTTTACTTTTTCTTTTCTGAGACTAGGTCCCTCTATATTACCCTGGGAACCTCAGACTCACTTTGCCCGGGGTACCACAAACTCAAGCAATCCCCAGCCTCAGCTTTCTAGGTAGCTGGAATTATAGGCATGGGCCACCATGCCCAGCTGTTTTTTTGAGACTAGATCTCACTATGTTGCCCCAGGTGGGTCTCGAATCCACAGACTCAAGTGATTCCTAGTCTTAGCTTCCCTTCATAGGCTGGGATCAAATAACAGCTATAGTTGCTTATACGGTGTTGACTAGAAATGATGAGAGCATGGAAAAAGCATTAAATGTTTCATCTTTATGAATGATGTTAGCACTTTTTAGTAGGTACTCTTTATCGTAGGGAGTAAGCTTTTATTTCTAATTTGCTGAAAATACTTACCATGAATGACATTAAATTCTTTTGGAATAATCTATGGAATTTTAGATATGAAATATGGAAAATGTGAAGTATGAGTAAAAATTTGACCAAAATTTTTTGCTTGTTTCTATTTTGTTGTAACTTTCCTTTCAGAAATGGTAAACTCTGTTGTTTGGGTGAACTTTCTGTTGTTATTCAAAATCTGGGTTATGATTTAAATTGTTTTAAAATATATAGGTCTAAATAATTTACTTTTATCAGCTGCATCTTTGCAAAGCCTGAAAATACTTCAGTTAGAGAAACCTTTGGGTGTATGATTTTGTGTAGACATTCTATAATATATATGTTTTATGTAGTGTGTGATGTGGACTAATTACAATGATTAAGGAATAGTGATTCTGAGTCAGACTCACCTGGTTTAAATTTTGGACCTGCAATTAAGTAGACAAGTTAACTAACTTCACTTAATTATATTCACCTTTTTTGTAAGATTTTTGTTTAAATTAAGTGAATTCACACACTTAAACATTCAGGAAATATTAGCTATTTTACTATTAATTGACAAAGTAAATTAGGTTTATCTTCGTTGTTAACTTAATTGTTTTGTTTTCTCTAGACTGGGATGACTTTGAATGAGCGATTTGGAATCCTGAAAGAACAAAGAACCAGTCTCACGTTTAATAAAGGAGGAGGAAGCCGCTTTGTAACTGTGGGATAGATCTTGTGTCAAAGGGACTTTTGAGTGATGACTGTTTTAAAAGTTGAATTGCTTGGAAAGTTCATCACAGAAATTCAAGAAACTTTATTTCAAAATCCTTACAAGGCTAAATATCTCTTATTTTTATTTTTGAAGTGTTTTTTTTTTTTTTTTTAAAAACATGCATAAATAATGCCCTGAAAGTGTACCAGGGAATATACCTATGTGTTCTCAAAGGTTTTGTGATTGGCCCAGATATAACAATTCTCTATTTGATGACTTTGGTTCCTCTTGCAGCAGAAAGATTATTTTTATGATAGTGGTATTTAGGATCTCATTGCCCATTTTTTACCCTTTGTCATGGTAGATTTTGATCTTTGGGAATATGAGTATGTCCCTTTGTTGCTGTCATTTATCCTTTAATATTGTTGCTGTAATAAGTGCAGTTGACTTTTCCTTGGTAAAGATATTAAAAACTATATTAGAAATTCAGTTTTGATTTTTAAGATTTATGGAGATATCTGGAACTTGGTTCATTTTTCATATAATATTAGGTTGATCCTCAAGAGTTTGTTTCTTAAGTATTTCAACTTTTAACAAGAAATTTGGTTTTAGTCTTTAGTCCCAATATAAATATTGATGTTTGATGGCTATAAATGTGTGTTACAAAGTTATTTGATACGGTCTTGAAGGAAAAGTTCCAAATACAAAAATCTGAAAGTATTGTTTAATAAATGAAGAAAGCATGAAAGGAAGTAGGTTGAAGATGGTAACTGAGGTGAAGAACTTTAAAACCCAGGTTGTAGGTATACTGTTTGGATTTAGTATAGTTTTGAGTCTAGTGTCTACAAAAAATTCTTCAAATGATATTTAGAGAAAATATATTAAACTGAATTGAGTCCCGTAGATATTTTCATAGTAAAATTAATAGTCATAAAGTCCTAGATTTTCTTCTTCTTTGAAAAGAAATTTTATAAGCTTTTAAGCTTGCTAAATTAAACAGTATACAGCTCCAACAGTAACAAGTGTATGTCACCAAAAAAAATGCAAAGTAATAGTTATATTGTACTCTCATTTTATACCTTTAACTCTGATTTCTTGAATAAAATTCAGGCATTTGTGATGAGAAAAGCATTCCTCCTTCCACCTCTTGAGGAGGAGGAGGAATTAGTGGTTGTGCCAAGCTAGAGCTAACAGTTCTCAGATGGTTATATATTCTTTAAGTTATGGTATAATGCCAAATGTAGCAAAATATTCCAGCTACAAGTTGAAAGCTTGATATTTTGAAACTTGATCTTTTGGTTTGCTATGTTAAAACCTCTAAATAGGTGTGTTTGTGTTGATTTTCCCTGTAAAAAAGAACAAAAACAAAAAATGTTCACCCCTGCCTGCCTAGCATTGTATACTAGATTTCATTATTGTCTCATTCTTCTTGGGTTTACTTGGTTTATGCTAGTCACGGAAAACTACCAATAATAAGTTACACGCTTATACCAAAGAATTAAATCCGATCCTTAATATCTGGTATTTTGCCACTAAGTCTATTGATAAGGGATTATTGGGAGCCAGTCACAATTTGAGAAAAGCCTCTAGTGTCTCCATAGACCAAGGATTCATGCAGAACATTTTTGCAAGTATGAATGCTTGGATTTGATCTGTGAGTAATACATTTTAGGCTGATTTATAATTACTAGCAGCTTATTTTAAAGCAAAAGGAAAACAACTAAGCTTGAGTTTGCTGTCTTTACGCAGTTTGTGAAAATATAGTATAAAGATGTTTTCATTTTGTTGTTACTTTAAATACTAAATTGTTATGATTGCCATTTTTTTTGAAAACCTTACAAATTTCCCAAATATTGACAGTAAGTGCTTCAAAAAGCAAAGTGTCTTTGGTGTATTAAACTTTTGCTCTTCACAATTCTGTAATTTCATTTTCTTTCTAAATTTAACATTTTACCCTTGTTAGATTTAAATTAAAATTCTTGAGTGCTGATATGGTGTATAGAATCAAAAGAAAATGCTTTATTGTAGGAAAACTTTCTTAGAATGTAGAATGTGGCTGTAGCTATCCTTTTTCAGTTCATGGATTTTTTAAAAGCAAGGTGCAGCTTCAACTTTCCTTTTCATCAAGATGTATGCAAAACATTGATGCAATCACAAAATGAACGTTTTTCATTTGCTTTACATTGTAATTTTTGGTGTTTTTGGAAAAAATTACATTTAGATCTATTCTGAAGCTATTCACTTTTAACAAATAAAATATATCAGACCTCACATGATTTATTCTTAGCTATAAAGATTTAGTTGTAGTTTTTAGAATGTTTTGTTACAATCATTTATAATTTTTAGGGTTTGAAAAGTTAACTACAGCTAAATCAGTAAGTCAGTCTAGACCCCTATTGATGTCTGCTTTTTGATCATTTCCAGTAGGAAATAGCCAGGAAAATGTAATGAAAGTTGATTTAAAATGCAAAATATCAGGTTAGGTGAGTCTTTAGAGACCACTTCATTCCCTCTTTATATATCTTAGTTAAATGAAAATCTAAGTTTTCAAGATTTGTGTGTTGGAGAGTTGAGGTGTAAGTTACTTTGATATTCAAGTTATGTTAAATGTATTAGAAGAGGCCAGTGTTCCTAATCATGTTATGTATTTTTTTTCAAATAGGCATAAACTTCACAATTTAACTGTAAGCAAATCATAATACTTCTAAGTATCAAGAAATTTTTGGATGTCATTGCCCAGTGGTTATTTTTGTTACATTGGGTATGTATATCATATTTTTGTATCAGTTTTTAAAACTCACACAATACAGAGTATCAGGTAATTTTGTTGTGATATTTTTTTTTTTCCTTTAAGGAGTGAGAGAGAAAAAAATAGCTGACTTTGCACTACAGAAAATAAATACCATACACCCCAAATAAAGGCAGTATATTTTTTAATTACATCAAAAATTTATTGCTGGTCAATGTACTTTTGAACTTTGCTTGGAATTTTGAAATTTGGTTTTGTCACTAAAAACAAAAAAGCATGTGATTCCCTTTAAAAAGAATTCTTTATGCATAGATCATTTGGAATTCATTTCTTTTTTAAAATGATACAAATAAACCCAAGCATTTACAAAAAAAAAGTTTTGAATCATTGTGGACCATTAAGTAGGGATTTAAAGATTTGCTTATAAATTGTTGACTTCTAGTGTCTCTTTTTTCTCCCCTGCCATTAAAGTTTGCTTTCTTGCTGAAATCTATTCAACAAAAACTTGATAAAACAAGGAAATGCCATTCCAGAACAGAAATTCCTTGTTTTGGTATACCAATGAAGTTTACCAATGTTTAGAGATAAGTAGGAAACTATTTTTCTTGTGTTTGTGTTTAATTTCTACTTTCATTTCCCTCTAATGCAAGGAAAATCACTTTGTCTAAAGTTTCAAAAAGTCAATTACTGGTGTTTTTAAGATTCTTTTTTCTTTTTATTCTTTCCCATGCATTCTGATTTATTGTTACTTTACTTTAAGGTAACATTGGTTTACAATACTACATATGATTTAGGGGAATAGGATCACACTTCTTCAAATGTATGTTATCACATTCCACCTACCACCAAAGTACACGTAGTCCACAATAGACCATTGGGTCTCCAGCCCTTTTGTTCCCAACCTCTACCCTTACTCCTATAACTTCAATTCTGCAGTCATATTTCTAACTTGTAAAGGAGAAAGGGAAGAATCAGATTTTAATTGAATACAGTGTCTTATTTACATGTCAAGAAAATGGAGTTGACCAAGATTTTAACCTTATTGCTTTGAATTTATAAAGCAGATTCTTATGAGATGACCATAATAAATTTCTCGTGGGTAGAAATGGGGAAAGGACTTCAAGTCTACATGATGTGATGAGATCCACAGTTGGAGAGAAATACTGAGATTTAAGTTAAACTTTACCCGTGGTGTTGAATGAGTTAACTTTTAGTCTGTAAAATAAACAGGAAGGAGCAGAGAAGTTCTCAATATCAATTCCTAAGATTGCATATTTTTTAGTTCTTTGGGACCACAGAGCAGTAGATTGTAACTAACCATTCTGCAATTGTTTCAGTTATTTTTTTTTTTTCATCTAGACTTGGTGAATTCACTCATGTCTCATTCTCACAAAATGATACTTGCTTAGGAAAAAAAAATTGGAGGATTAGGATGAAAATTCCCTCCTACATTTGTAGATGAAACCTCAAGTCCATAAACTCTAATCCATTTTCCAATCTTTCTTCACCTAAGACTTGTCATTTTCTTTTACAGACCCTTCTATTGAACTTCAAATGTCTACAGACATGTAACCTACTCAAAAATTGTAACTCTTCACTCCTTCCAGCCTTCTGTGTTAGTATATAACCTTCACTTTGTCGGTATATAATCTATATTTTGTCTCTGCTGCTTTCTCATTTTTTAAGTTCTTGTTCTAGTCAGCTCTGAGATTTGGGAGATAATTATAGTACAGAATTTAAATACTAGCAACCTTACCACCTATTTGGAGTGAATAGACAAAGTAACATCTATAAACTTGGCCAGAATTCAGAGGCTAGAATTAGCTTGGTATGTTTCAATTACAATGTGGTATCAGTACCTAGGGAGAATGAGGCCATGTTAACAACTTGTCAGAAGAATTTAGTGTAAATGTGGAAGGTAATAGGTAATCAAAGATTACATGAATAATGCATTTTAGAAAGGTACTGACCACTTTGTATAATGTATTAATAGTTTGCTTTTAGTTGTTGTAGTTGAAATCTTTCTAAAAAATAATAAGACAAATATACATCACTTCTCATTGGGGTCACCCATGCTTATAATCATGGACTTGTTACTGAAGAACGTAGAATATAGTAGCAAGAGTTCATAGAGCAACCCTGAGCTGCGGATACTAATCAACGGTACATTTAAAATTAATTTTTGCAGTTTTGCATTTAGGATTGGGGAAAGTGCTATACAGGTTTTCATTAAAAGGTGTGGCCTTAGGGTAATCTCCTTCCCACCCTGAGCTTTCTCAATCCAGGGTGTCATACTTTTCAATAGCTGCATTATTTTCTGTCTTTTTGTCTTAAATAAATTTGCCTCATTCATCTTAAAAAAAGTGGCCTTAATGATGGATAGGATCTCTCTTACTTTGATTTGTTCTCTGACTGGGCTTTTTGACATGTGGCCTTAATGTTCTCTATAGGAACTGTTAGAAAATATCCCTGGGTGCATCAGTGTTTATCTTCCTGCCAGTCTGAAATACTACTCTAACCTTCGAGTTTATCTTCTTCTCAGTGGGAAATACTGCTCCACCATATCCACTGCATAATCCTAAAGATGTGATTCACACATCACTCATCAATGGTACAGAGTCCTTTTCTCTGATTTCTAATAATGCTCATCCCCCTGACTCAGCTATTTTTGTTGTCTTATGCTCTAGTTGTTATACATGAATTCCATGTACTTCCAGGAAAGGAATTTGATAGTCTCTTCTATTTCAGACAATAAATAATTGCTTGCAGGAGATATTTGTATCATATAGCAGGAATGGCTTAAATGTAAAAGAAACAAAAATGTGCAGGCGACTGGTTGTAAGTAAGGCCCAGTTTATTTAGAATGAAGTGGTATTTTCAAAGCTGAGCATGGTGGTGCGTGCCTTTAAGCGCAGCCTAGAGCGCGGCTGAGACTAGGAATCGCTTGAGTCCGCGGGTTTGAGACCAGACCAGATCCGTCCCGGGCTAGTGAGACCTACTCTCAAAATATAGTTGAGCATGATGGCGCGCACCTGTTATCCCAGCTGCCTGGGAAGCTGAGGCTAGGATCGCTTGAGTCCATGGTACCCCAGGCAAAATAGCGAGATCTAATCAAAAAAAGAAAAATGAAGTGGTATTTTCAACTTTTCCAGTAGACTGGTTTTATTTTTGAACATTTTCTTTGGTTTTACTTTTAATTCACACACTTAGATGTGAATTAAATGTGTGACACGTCTTTCTCCCTGACACGTCTTTCATCCTGCTATGTTCAGCAATAAAGTCTTGCGTAAGGTAGGAATACTGTTTAAGATGTTTGTTAAGAGTTATTTCATAAAAGAGAATGGGCCCAAACTACTGAGTTTGGGAGCCACTAATTTTTTCTTTCGTCAATAATAGTTGATAAATGCACAAGTCTTCATTTAGAATAGCTAGTAACAATAACAGAAATTGGGTTTTAGATTGTGTCCCAGAGTGCCCTTCTCTGTTCATGCAACAAATGTTAACCCTTAGGGGATGTGGAGTAAAAGAGAACAACCGTATAGTGAAAGTGCTACATTTTCCGTGGTAACTAAACTGGACTTTTAGTGGACGTTTGGATGAGTAACACTGAAAGGTACTTGGTGAAGCCTAGAGCAGGGAGCTGCTTTAGATATGAGTTCCGTTTTAATTCCCTTGAAAACGATGTGGGCGGAGGCAAGCTCCTGGATGTGCAGAGGGGCTCAGCGGCGCAGCCCATCAACCGAGCGCTAGGCTGTGTGTGCGCCCCTTTCCCCGCCCACCCATCAGTTCTGACCGCGCATGCGCCGCACAGGCGGGCCGGAGAGTAGTCGGCAGGGAAATGGCGGCCGCGGGTTTGGTGGCTGTAGCCACGGCTGCCGAATATTCTGGTCCAGTCGCGGCCGGAGGTAACCCCTCCGGTGTTAGTTGCGGCCCAAACTCTGGGGCAGGGCCTGGTCCTGCCCCGGGCTCGTGGAGCCGCTCCCTCGACCGAGCTTTGGAGGAGGCGTCTGTAACTGGGGTGCTGAGCTTGAGCGGCCGGAAACTGAGGGAGTTTCCCCGGGGAGCGGCCAACCACGACCTGACGGACACCACCCGGGCGGGTGAGCTGGACGGGGCTCATCTCTGCCGACCTGAGGCTGCTGGCGCCGTGAGGCCGCCCCAGCTGGTGGGGATGGGGTGGGGGTGGAAGGTCGAGAAAGTAGCTGCAGTAACTGTTTCCTTAAAGCTCTGGGTCGGGACCCGGGTAACGGGAAAGAAGGCTGCCGCGACGCACCCAGCCTCTCGGGCCTGCGGGCCAGACCTCGAATTTGGGGCGAGGCGGTGGACAGCATTATCTCTCTGGTTTATCTCGATTATCTCAGCATTATCTCGATGGTTTTTGACTCTGTCAGAAAATTAACTTATGCCACTGCTGAAGTAGACCCTTGCCCCGTTCGGGTTTCCCCAGGCCCTCTTCGATATGGGATGCCAATCTGATTCTGCTAAAACTGGGGTGATAGCCTGTTCTTAATAGATGCGAATAGCATTGGTGGCTGCATTGTCAAAAAAGCGTTGATCTCAGCCCTGGCGGTTTTTTCGAGAGTTGTTTTTACTGCGAACCTGAACGCTGTAATTTGTCTGTCTCCACTTTCGTCTAGTTGACTTACCAAATGTTTGTAAAAATACAGCCTACCATCAGACTTCCATTAAGTTACTCTCTCCTCATGCCCTCCCTTCACAAGTTGCAGAAAACTACGTAGAAAATATATGTAAGATACAGTTTTTCTACCTTATCTGTATAGAATGCCTTAAAAAAAAAACAAGCATTTTGCTTTATACTTAATTTTGAACATAGGAAAGGTAAGAATTAGATATTTAGTTTTCTTAGTTGCTGAGAACAATGTATGGTGAGAAAAGTTTCAACATAATGTGTTTCTATTGTGTTTAAAATATAGCTTCCCAAGAGTAGATTAAAAACCGAATCTATTCATATTTTACACAAATACAAAGGAAGGGAAATCCCTTAACACGGATTTGTATGGAATGATGTAGATAAATATTTTCTCCCTGTGGTTTTGCATCCACAGTGTTTAGTACTTTTCTGTTTTGTAGTTATTCCCTTTTATTTAAAAATCTTCAATTTAATATCTTGTGTTTATGCACTCATTAAATTCTGTTAAGTATTGTATTCACTCATGTTGGAAAAATAAATACAACTGATACACTGCTTTAAGAAACTATTCTTTCCAGAGGAACTTTTACTCAAGTGATGTAATGGAAGAAATTAAATACCTGCTTGCTGAATCTCTTTTTGGAAACAGTTGTATATAGTTGAGTGTAGTTTGTGTTTTTGCTGTATATTAAAATTAGACTTACTTTACTAAGGTAAATATGAGCAGTCACTTTCCTTTTGCTTGTATTCTGATAGATGACACCTAAAACCATCGTTTCATACTTCCAATTTCCTTATTCTGTTCAGGAGATGGCTGTGAGGTATAAAACTGTTTAGAAGATGTATTGCACAGTGGTTTCATAGCGTGAGTCATTTCAGTATTACTACATTAAGCCTGAAGCTAAAGGACAAGTTGATTTCAAGAGTTTATCGAGTTCATTATCTTAACTAGCTTTTAAGTAGTTGTGAGACTGACAGGTGTTACCTTTACTAACAAAACCCATGGCATTTGTGAAGACTTAAGTAATCCCAATGAATTTTCTCCATATTGTGCTCTGAATTTTTAATTTGTTATTATCCACACTTATTGCTTTCATAATTTCTTTTCTTTTTCTTTCTTTTTTTTTTTTTTGAGACTAGGTCTCGCTGTTTTGCCCATGAAACCGCAGACTCACATTGCCGGTGGTACCATAGCTCAAGCAATCCCCAGCCTCAGCTTCCCAGGTAGCTGGGATTACAGGCACGCGCCACCATGCCCAGCTATTTTTTTGGGACTAGGTCTTGCTGTGTGGCCCTGAGCGGGACACAAACTGCAATTCCCAGACCCAGCAGCGACTCCATAAGCTGTCACTTGAAGGCACACGCCACTGTGCCTGGCTTGCTTTAATAATTTCTATGTAAACCAAATTGCTGGTTGATATTTTATCTGCTCAAAAATATAAGAAAATATATAAGGTACTTTATAAACTACTAGATTAATTTCTAACATTAGGAATGTCACTAGGTATAAGAAATCTTAGACTTTGGTAAGTACACACTGAATAGTCTAAGAAGTTAATTTGGCATGGATAACACCAGTTATCAAGTGTTCATTGTTTGCTATTGTAAATAGGTGGTTTTTTTTTATTCTTTTTTTTGTTTTCCTTTATTCCGCAAATAGTTTTTTAAAATACATTGTTTTAGGAGCTCACAGCCACCAATGGATTGATTATCCCCACTTTACATATAAAGAATCACTCAGAGAAAACTACTTATTTAGTAGCTTATTTAGTAGCTATTTATTTAGTAGCTTATTTAGTAGCTCACTTCAGCTAACTGTTTTCTCCACTATACTACACAGCCTAGCTATGTACAGATGAGAGCAAAGTTTGTGGAGTTTAGATAATTTGCCCAAGATCTGGTAGCTAAAGGCCATGGAATACTGTATTAACTAGAATTGAACTTTGTTTGTGGTAACTCCAAAACTCAAATATCAGTTGTAAATTTAAATTTAAGGTAAATTCATACCCAACTTACCTTGGCTAAAATGTTTTGCTTAGATCCTATAGAAAATTTAAAGCCAACTATAATTTATAGGTGCTTTATGTCTCCAGGTTGCCTCAGTTATATTCTCAATGTACAGAACGTATCTGGTAGACCCACTGTCCTTTAGGAGTTTACATGCTAAAAAACAGCATTTTTTTTACCATACTGTTTATAATGTCACATTTATAATTTATAATTCATTAGAAACAATCTCTTGAGGTTTTTCCTTTTTGTTTAAACAAGGAGATCTTTAGAAAAGGGAAATATTTATTTGGGAATGGGCAACTTGACCAAATGTCCAAAAAAAAAAAACATTCTTAGGAGAAATCACAGAAGACTCATGCATAAGTTTGTAACTTGGATTTGGGCAGACAGAAGTGAGAAGGAAGGTCATTTCAGACATTGGTACTGGTACTGGTCTTACGAGTATATGAGAAAAAGTCTTACGAGTATATGAGACCAGTTCATTTGCCAGTTCAGCATGCATTCCTCTGATACCAGTACTCCAATTTTCTTAAGGAGCCACCCTGCACCGTTAAAATGGAGTCCACCTTACCACAAGGATGTGCACATGACTCAGATATGACCAATCAGTGTAGTCTATTCCTCAGGCCACAGTGATTGTTCAAGACAAACACATTTTCCAGTCAGCTCACATGAGCGTTAATTCTGATTTTTTTTATTGAAACTATTGAGAAAGAGGCATGGTTTGAGGCCAGGATTGCTGAGAGAATAGAAAGTAAATCTGGAGCTTGCCAGTAAATGGAAAGCAGAGATAAAGCTTAAAAGAATGAGACCAAGTTCTAATGACAGTGTTTGGCTCTTTGAATCAATAGTCAAGCTTTAAGGTAGTGCTCCCCTGGACCCTTTTCCTATTCTACTTGAGTAGATTTTTTGGATATAAAATCAGAGTTTTGACTAATACAGTGATACGGTGTTAACTCAAGGCCTATTTGGTTAGAACAAATGGTTAGATTAGAGAATATCTGTCTTTCGCACATGAGGAAGCAAGATTGATGATAGGTTTAGAGACAGTGTAGACTAGTCAAGAGTCATTCAGCTTCAACTAAGGGATTTTGGCAGGTATACCTATATAAAAAGGAACAAGACCCTGTTCTTAAAATAATTCAGTATTACTCATCAACTACTCAATAATTGAAAATGACAAATTTGATGATTTTATGATAACGTGGATGTACCTAGAAGAAATCATATAGGCATGAAACAAGTCAGAAAAAGACAGAATCCAAATGGTTTCAATAATAATATATGGGACATATATGGGGGGGGGGATGGTAAGGGAGGGGACAATCTGGGAGGGGAGAGCCCCAGGGATTACAAAGATGTGAAATAATTATATAATAAAGTGTTTATTTAAAAAAAAAATTCAAGGGATCTGCTGGAGGAATAAGTAAGTAAGTTTGTTTGTTTGTTTGTTTGTTTGTTTGTTTTTTGAGACTAGGTCTTGCTATTTTTGCCCCGGGAACCACAGGCTCTTGTTGCCCGGGGTACCACAGACTCAAGCAGTCCCCAGCCTCAGCTTCCCAGGTAGCTGGGATTACAGGCGTGCACCACCACGCCCAGCTGTTTTTTTTTTTGGAACTAGGTCTCCCTACAGGCCCCAGGCGGGACTCGAACTGCAATCCCTAGCCCTGGCCGCTTCATACGCTGAAGCTTGCAAGCACGAGCCACCGTGCCCGGCTAGGAATAAGTAAATGTAAAAATTAAATGAATTGTCTCGTAACAGCAGAACTTATGTTTTGCATAATTTGCAGTAGGTGATATAAGTGAAACAAAAATTAGAGACTACTCCCTGTAATCTTTTAAAAATTCTAACCTGTTTGGGCTACTGTAATAATAACCCAAATCTAAGAAGGAATGAAGAACACAGCATATTGTAAAATGAAAATATATAAATGGTGATTGATTTTAGTTTTTAAAAAATGGTGGATAGAATGCATCAAAAATGACAGCTGTTAAATCTGGGAAGATTAAAATGCTGATTATAGTAGTAGGTAAATTTTAATGCCATTAACATTCTAGATATATTTACAAAGTATGCATATGTACAGCCACATGTTTGTAAATACTATTTTTAACTCCCATTTTATGTAGGAAAAGATAAAGACTCAAGATTAATATAATTGAGATCATATAGTTAATAAGTAACAGAGCTGGGATCCAAATTCAGATCCAGCTTATCCTGAAATTTGTGTTTTTTGTCATCAAGCCATATTAACAAGTTTGTTACACATAATTTCTCTGGTTTGCCTGATACCTTCAAGGGACTGATAGTACCTACAGTTAATCATGTTGCAAATAAAAATGTTAATTCTGAAGCTTTCAGAGTGAAATTTGTGCTATAGCACAAATTAAGAGAGTCATATGGCCGGGCATGGTGACTCATGCCTGTAAGTGGCAGCCTAGGAATCCATGGCTGGAGCCAGGGATCGTGGTTTGAGTCCTACCTGGGGCATGTAGTGAGACCTAGTCCCCCAAAAATGGCTGGGGGTGATGGTGCGAGCCTGTAATCCCAGCTACCTGGGAAGCTGAGACTGGGGATTGCTTTAGTCTGTGGTACCCCGGGCAACGTGAACCTGTGGTTCCACAGGCAAAAAAATAGCAAGACCTAGTCTCAAAAAAAAAAAAAAAAGGTTATAAAAGAGTTTATGAGATTCTTGAATTTGGAGAGTGGAAAAGTGGAAAAGCGGAAAAGCTGCTCGCTGACAGCCATGAGGTATACCAGTACTAAAATAGGCAAGAAGAGTGATCAGTCCAAATTCTATAACAAGGTCTGTACTAGAATTTAAAGAATCCTGAAGTCAGAGGAACCATAGTAACCATCTAGGTTATTTCACAGCAAAGAAGCAGTCTCATAGGTTATAGAGTGTGCATTTCACAGAAGGCAAATATAGGTTACAGTTGAAGCTGTGTGAAATCTCTTCTAAATTGGAAAACAGCAAGCAAAGGATTCGAGAGAAAAGCCTATAAAATGAAGGGCAGGGAAGGGAGAGAGGTACTTTTTTATTAAAGAAAATTAATCCAGTATAGTAGACTAGCTATTATTATTGCAGTCATGAGAAGACTTGAAAAAAGTAAATACTTATTTCCTGGGTAAAGATAAATGAGGATTACTAGCAGTTCATTTATTTTTTTCAAGAAAGTAGTCTAACCACCCAAAGTCCATATATTTAGAAATATATGGAATTTATTTTTTTTATTTATGTATATTTTGTATCAACCACAGTATATGTGTTGTGGATTTTTCTAGAAGAGTTGCTGTCCAATATGGTAGCTACTACCTATATATAGGTGTTTACTAAAGCTTTAGGTGTTTATTAAAGTAAGTTAATAGTTAAACTTTTGTTTCGTTAGTCATACTAATCACATTTCAAGTGCTGAGCAGCCATGTGTGTGTCTTATTGGACTGCTCTTTAGACAGATATCACAGATAATACAACTTTTCCACCATAGAAAGATACTGGTCAGTGATAGTGGGTATACTATCTTGAATAGACTTGAAATTTTCTTCTAATTTCTTTTGTAAGTCATGCTTCTCTTGGCAGTATTTTTCTATATTCGTGAGGGCAAATCATCTTTGTAACTTGAGCTGAAAATGCTGTTAAATAATAGTTGAGAGGTAGCAACAAATTAAAGGTCAGTAATATATTAGATCCTTGCCAGCATATCAGGGCCAGCCAGTGGGGATATAAATTTTTTCTTTTAAAAATAAAATCTTGTTAGCAAAGGCAGCAAAGCTTGTTGTATATATAGTTGACACATTTGCCATCCACTGACCATTACATGCCCAAATCAGGAAGAATATTTTTTTTTTTGAGAGTAGGTCTTGCTGTTTTTGCCCATGGAACCGCAGGCTCTCGTTGCCCGGGGTACCACAGACTCAAGCAATCCCCAGCCTCAGCTTCCCAGGTAGCTGGGATTACAGGCGTGTGCCGCCACACCCAGCTATTTTTTGGAACTAGGTCTCACTACGGGCCCCAGGCAGGACTCGAACCGCGATCCCTAGCCCCGGCCGCTTCATAGGCTGAAGCTTACAGGCATGAGCCACCGTGCCCGGCCTAGGAAGAATATTCTTTAAGTCAGAAATGAAGAGTAGAAAATAACAAAATTTTGTCAGTCACAGTGGTGTGCACCTTTAATCCCAGCCTTGGGAGGCTGAGGCTAGGAATCACTTGAGTCTGCGGGTTTGAGACTACCACAGGCAACATAGCAAAACCTAATCTCAAAAAATAGCTGGACAAGACCAGGCATGGTGGCGCGTGCCTTTAATCACAGCCTGCAAAGCGAGACCAAGACTAGGAATTGCTTGAGTCCTCGGGTTTGGGACCTGCTGGGCAACATAGCGAGACCTAGTCTCAGGAAAATAGCTGGGCGTGGTGGCATGTGCCTGTAATCCCAGATACCTGGAAAACTGAGGCTGGGGATCGCTTGAGTCTGTGGTAACCTCAGCAACGTGAGCCTATGGTTCCCTGGACAAAATATCAAGACGTAGCCTCAAAAAAAAAAAGTTGGGCATGGTGCCGTGTGCCTGTAGTCCCAGCTAAGGGTGAGGCTAAGGCTAGGGATCACTTGAGTCTGCAGGTTGGGTACTACCTTGGGGAATATAGAGAGAGAGACCTAATCTCTAGAAGAAGAAAAAATGAAAATAGCAAAATTTTATTTGAGTGGCCAGGTTGGTTTAAGTAAATTTTAAGTCATTTCTTCTGATATTAAGAGCTGTACATGTTTATTATAGTGCAAAAAGTTATAAAGAAGCCACTTAAAAACCATTTATAGCTGGGCGTGGTGCGTGCGCCTGTTGTCCAAGCGCTGGGAGGCAAGAGGCTTGGGATCACTTGAGTTCAGGGCTTCAAGACTACCCCAGGCAACATAGCGAGACCTAGTTTGGAAAAAAACAGCCAGGCACCATGGCAGGTGCCTGTAATCCCAGCTACCTATGACGCTGAGGCAGGGGACCGCTTGAGTCAGTGGCATCGCAGGGCAACTTGAGTCTGGTACTCCGGGCAACATAGTGAGACCTAGTCTCAAAAAAATTTTTTTTATAATTTCATTTACCAGAGGTAATTAGTAATTGAACACTGGTTAGAAGTCTTCAGACATTCTACTCATGAATATTTACATTCTCACTATTTTAAATTATAAAAGTGGAACCATACAAAAATTTCCATGTCTTTCTCCATAATAGATCAACAAATATACTTGTGGCATAATTTTTAATAGTTCATTGTAGAGATGTGTTGTCATTTAGCATATCCTCTTTTTTTTTGGAGACTAGGTCTCACAATTTTTGCCCATGGAACTGCAGGCTCACATTGCCGGTGGTACACAGACTCAAGCAATCCTCAGCCTCAGCTTCCCAGGTAGCTGGGATTACAGGCGCCCGCCACCACATCCAGCTATTTTTTGGGGACTAGGTCTCGCAACATGCCCTGGTGGGACTCGAACCGTGATCCCTAGCCCCGGCTTCCTAGGCTGCCACCCAGGCATGCACCACCATGCCCGCCTACCATATCCTCTTGATGCTCTTGGGATTGTTTGCTATTTTGACAGATAACAACTGTTACAAGTGATTTTGCTAAAAATAGCAGTATGTATTTCCTGACTCATTTAACTTTTTACTTAGGATAAATTTCTAGAAATATAATTGATTGGTTAAAAAATATGCACAATTTCAGAATTGTTATATAGATTACAAAATTATTTCAGCAGGATTGTTCAGCTTAGAAATCTATCAGCAGTGAATGAGTTGTCTTTACTTTGCCTCCACTGATCTTCTCATATGTTTTGATCTGCCAATCTGATAAATTGAAAATAACTCCTTGTTCTTTATTCACTGCATCTTAACAGTGTATTTTTTTTTACAAAAACAAGAGGCATATAAATTCAAGAAGACATTTTTTTATTTCTACCTTTTGTCATACAGTCAGTAACAAAGAACCAGAAGCTCTTTGTATATGTAAACTACCATGTATTACTTTGAATTATTTTGTAGTTATAACAGTAATATGTGGTTACTCTGGGGAGATAATAGAAAAAAAGAGCTAATACTACTACATAGATAAACCACTGTAAATATTTTGACATATTCTTCCAACCTTTATTAACTGAATGATCATATATATTGAAAAACATGGTATTAGCTTTATTAAGCTTACTTTTTTAATCTGATTGTATATTTAATATACAATATGATTGTATATACAATATGAAATACAAACATATACATGATTGTATATTAAATATACATATTTATATATACATACACATATACATATGTATGCTTATACATATATAATGTATATATACATATACATATTGTATCATGTCCAAGAACATTTTCTTTTTAATGATTTCTGAATATTTAATCCTATCTTTATATTTAGTCATATCTTTATTGGACATTTAGGCTAGTTCTAATTTTTCTGTTTTTAAATGATATTATCAACATCCTTTTATATAACTTTTTGCTAACATTTCTTATTTCCTTTGGGTAAATTCCTATAAATAGAATTGTACTACTAAATGATATGCAATTTTTGAAAGTTATGCAAACTTACAAATAAAATTCAAAAGCAGTACCTCATATAAATAGTATTATGTATTGTATGTAGTTTGGCTAGAAATAGGCCACTCACAGAAACATTTTTTTCCTAAACATGAAAATTATTTTAACTCAAATTTCTTATCTTTTCTTGCCTAACAACCATGATCCACATATCTCATTATAAAAAATGTGTGTTAATGACATAAATTTTTATTGTAGGTGTGGGGTAATGAGTTGAAGTTGCCTCAATAAGAAACTTGAAATTCGTAGACTTAAAATTTTCTTAGAAGTTCCACTCTATTTCCATGCTTGCTTTAATGTAAATTAATTGGTTTCAGTGTATCAGACATTAGGGACACAGTAAGTATCTATGGTGTTCATTCTTTTATTTAACCCATCCCCATGCATATCCCTTTTCAGCGATATGGCTATATGAACTATCCTTTAAAGCAAAATTATGATATGAAAATATGCATATTGAATTGAAATGTAAGACAGCTGTGAACATCTCAGGAACCTTTTAACTCTCACTCTTCTAACTGATATGAGAAACCCTTTAGCTCTTATATATTTTCATGTACAAGCCTCTTTCTTTTCTGCTCGAAGAATAGCACAATTCTTATATTGTACTAACATAATGGGCAAGACTTAGGAGGTATGTTACTTATGTCACCCCCAACCCCCCACCACTGAGACAGAAATGCTGACTTTATGAAGAAAGACAGACCATGGGCTAAATCATGACTATTGGCTATAAAGACAGCCTGAAACATGATTTAAATTTATGTTTGGGAAAATCTAGATTCAACTGTAGTAGCATTGTTTTTAAATAGGAAGGGTAAGTAGTAGGATGGTGCCTTTAGGAGGGGTGAGAAGATGAGTCATAAATAACTACAAAATTAATATTAAGAGTATTAGAATGTTAGACTAGTAGAATGGCAGCAGTGTTGGGGCCAAGGATTTCCTGGAATTCATTTTCTTTTACAGAAGCTGTACTTTGAGACTGGATGATTACTATTGCATAAAATGAAATACGACTTTCAAGTTGTAGCATGTTCATTTTTATTTTATTTTTTTCATTTCATTTATAAAACAGTTATTTCAGTTGAGCTAGAAAATGACATTGTATATATAATTTACACAAAGGAATATTATTTTGAGTTCCTGAAGTTACCAATAATACCAAATGCAGCACTACTAATTTTAGAATCAAACTAGTCTAAAAATTTAATGTATTTCCTTATTCACTTTTAACATTCTTCCTTGACCTTCTAAATTTCTAGATTTTTATTATTTGAAGGCTGTCTCTCTACAAGGAATTTTTTTTTGCCCATGGAACCGCAGACTCTCGTTGCCCGGGTACCACAGACTCAAGCAATCCCCAGCCTCAGCTTCCCAGGTAGCTGGGATTACAGGCACGCACCACCACACCCAGCTATTTTTTTGGAACTAGGTCTCACTACTGGCCCCAGGCGGGACTCGAACCACGATCCCTAACCCCAGCCGCTTCATAGGCTGAAGCTTACAAGCATGAGCCACCGTGCCTGGCTTCTCTACAAGGATTTTAACTGGTTTATTAAGGTCATTCATTAAAAACAATAGGTAATAGGTTTTTTTTTCCCGTTAAAAACAGTCTTTATATAATGATCTATAAAACATAGACTAAAAAATAAGCCAAAGAGGAAGAGATTTTTGATAAATACAACAAGCAAATGATAACTGCAGTAGAAACCTGAAACTCCTCACAATGTCAAAATTATCTGGAGTCTTTGGGGAAGAATTTGCTTCCAGACTCAATTCAGGTTTTGGCTGATTTCAATTCAGTTCCTTATAGTTACAACACCAAGGTCTTCATTCCTTTCTGCTTATCAGCTTCATGCCCACTGTGAGATCCTGGAGACTACTGCATTCCATATTAGGCCCCTCCATGTTTAAGCTAGTAATGATGTGTTGAATCCTTTGCTTCAAGTTTCTGAATTCTTCTGCTATCAGCTAGAAGCCTGTATGATTAGACTAAGTCTATCCAGATTATCTCCCCATTTAATCATAATCAGTTGATTAGTAACCTTTATTATATCTGCAAAATCCCTTCTGTCACATATGGAACATAATCAGTGTACTTCATATTTATCATTCCAGAGTTTAGGTTGGGATGTATTAGGGGGCCATTTTAGGATTCTGCTCACTATAGAACATTCTGTCTTTCTATTACACAAAGCCTGGTATGATGCCAAATTCTCTTTGAATGTTTATTGAGTGAATGAATGCATGAATGGATAAATGAATGAGAAGGCAAAAAGAGGAAATGGGTGAAAAGCCTATTCACATTCTTAGCTTTGAAAATAGTGACAACTGACTTCTGTGTGACTGGATTTAATGAGGACCCTTGGGGCTTCAGTGATATAATAGAATTCAATCAAAACATTCGTAAGGATAGTACCAGTGAATATGCTTCCCATTGATGTCAAAAAGTCAGGCATTCAGACTCCCTTTAATTGGTGTCAGAGGATAAGAGAGATGATGTTACATGTGCCAAGAGTCAATCTCCCAATAAGAATTTCTGGGTCTCTGAAAATGTTCAAAACATGTTTCTTTGATAATAAAACAATCTTTCAACTCTTTATCGAGAAACAGGCTCTTCACATAGATGCAATGTTTATAACAAGTCCTGTTCTCTAAAGAAAATCTTAATCTTGTTAACTGTGTGAGGTTTTTTTGTTTGTTTTTTTATTTTTAGCTTAGTGAGTTATTTCTGCCATCAAATGACAAATTTGGTTTACAGACTTTAGTGTGCATCACCTTTGGCTATTTTTAAATTGAGGTAACATTAGAATGTTGGTTGCCAGGCATGGTGACGCACACCTGTACTCCCAGTTACCTGGGAGACTGAGGTTGGGGATCACTTGAGTCTGTGGGTTCAAGACAACCCTGGGCAACACAATGAGATCTAATCTCTTAAAAATAGAATGTTGGTTAATATCACCTCTCCCCCATATATGTTTTAGGAGTTCACATTTACACATGTTGAAATGTACGTTACCACATCAGGCCTATTACCAAAGTACCAGCAGCCTTTACCACCATCCATAGGGCCCTTTCACACTTTGCTCCTATCCACCCCACTTGTGACACTTAAAAAAACAAAAAAGGTACATCCTTTGGTCCAGACCTTAGAGAGTAATGTGGGAAATTTGGGGTGGGTTCATTAAGCTGCATTTAAAAGCAGCAGCTTGATAGTTCTAGGTGCAAGTGATCTAAGAACTGTCACTTGCTATGCTTCCTTATACTTTACTTTATTCACATTCATTTAGGAAGATCATAATATTTTGCATCCTAAATTAGGTAAGCCAAAGAATTTATTCCATTAATATGTGTATTTTGGAAGTATAAAACGCTATTTTCTAAACTTGCATATTTTAGAATATATACTTAATCTCTTTTAGAATAAAATAAAAAAGAATTTTAAAGATAATACTTATAAAGAACTGTGATGTTGAAATCATGAATAAACAATCAATTTCTATGAAAAATAAAAAACTGAAGAGCCGGGCATGGTGGTGCATGCCTGTAAGCGACAGCCTACGGAGTCATGGCTGGGCCTGGGATCGCGGTTTGAGACCCACCCGGAGCAACACAGCAAGACCTAGTCCTAAAAAAATAGTTGTGTATGGTGGTACGCACCTGTAATCCCAGCTACCTGGGAAGCTGAGGCTGAGAATTGCTTGCGTCTGTTGTACCACGGGCAAAAATAGCGAGACCTAGTCTCAAAAAAAAAAAAAAAAGAGAGAGAAATCAAAAATTGAGCACATAAGATTAGTTAGGGTGGAACAAAAAAAGCCAATGGATTAGAGACTCAGTCTACAAGGAGAGGTAACCAGGTACCCAAAGTTCTGTGACGGAATCCTGTCACCACTAACACAGCCATAGGTGTTTAGACAGTGCAGTTTATGCTGCCAACATTAGTAATCATGGATATTATACACTAGGACTGGAACTTTTCTACTACAGCCTCTGGAAACTGAGGTCTGTTCTTTCTCCTCAGCTTTCACTTCAAGGTTAAGGAATGATGGTTCACTAGGGGGAATCTAAATCACATGCTTCTGCCCCTACTGGCAAGAGAGGCTAGAAAAGCGAGAATACGCTGTCATTTTTCAGCTTCTACTAAAGAACTCAAACTCATTAAATGTTGGATTCGCCAAACATAGGAATAATGTTTAAATTATAGGCACCCTATAAAAATGATATGTATCTACTACAAGTAGTATTTAATACTAAAATTGAGTGACCAAGTAAAGCCTTTATTGGAGTATGTAATTATTGTAGTGCCAAATAAGCATTAAATGATAGGCAATTTACTTTACTGACTGTAATTAGTATTAACTTTTCCACACTCAGACTTCTCATTTCTTAGTTCAGTTGGGAGAGGTGGAAAGACCTATTAATTTTTTCTAGGAGAACTTTGAGTTTTTGTGTTTTTTTATTCTGAACATAGCTTCAGTTTCTAATTTGGGAGAAGAAAGTTGAATAGTGTTACCTACTTCCTGTTCTTTCAAGTGTCTGCAATGCCCAGAGACCATTTTAGCCAATAATTTCTATAATAGTAAAAACATTTGACAATATTTGTTATATGCATATACTAATATTCTAAGATTATATACATTATAAAATATGCACTAAGTGTAAAATTTTGAAGGAGAAAGTAAACACATAGAAATAAAATTTCTGATTTTCTTTCTCCTTCCTCTGGAGTAAGTTTTTTGTCTGCATTCTGGGACACAGGCTCACATTCCTTTCTTGGAGACTACTGATTCAGGCATGAAACAGCTTTTTAATGATCTTTAAGTAGGGGAGAGAATATAATGTTAAGTATCTCAATGTGTTACAGGCTCTATTGAGGCAGTGTAGGGACATGAGCCTAAAATTTATTCATAATTTACTATGAGCTAAAAAATTAATTATTTCAGTACTCTGTTGAAGGTATTGCAGCATTATGGAAAAAATGGGAGACCATCTAAGGTATTCTATCCCAGAGATAGAAAATTATACACTCTTTGAAAGAAAGGGTATTAGAAGACAAGACTAGAGAAATTGCTTGAAACAATGCTATAGATGAGGAGTAATTGCTTGTACAGTAGCTGACACTGAACCAACCAGTGTGGGTATAAAATGGGAATGGGATAGATTATAGTGACTGAACTGCTTCCCGTGCATTTCATAGGGTGGGAAAGGAGGTATGTAATGTTATTTTGGGAGTAAGAAGATTTGAATATTTTAGCCTTGATTCTTTATCTAATTTGACTTTTTAAAATCAGTTCTTCCTTACCTTTCTTCACTTAGAAAATTAAAAGGTAAGACTAGATTAGAATTTTTAAAACTTAGATCTAGGAGTTTTAAGACTCTCCCCAAAGGTGGTACTTAGGGTATGAGTTAAGTTTTAGCCCCCTACTGACTTCAACTAGAGTTAGCTTTATTTTTTTAATATTTGTTTGTTGTTTGTTTGAGATTAAGTCTCGATATTTTTGCCTGTGGAACCCCAGGCTCACGTTGCTTGGGGTGCCACAGACTCAAGCAGTCCCCAGACTCAGCTTCCCAGGTAGTTGGGATTGCAGGCGCACACCACCATGCCCAGCTATATTTTTTGGGAATTAGGTCTCACTAGGTGCCCCGTGCAGGAATCGAACCGCGATCCCTGCCCTGACCGTACTGCTGCTTACAGGAATGCACCACTATGCCTGGCCCTTATTTTTTTTTTTTTTTTGAGACTAGGTCTAGCTACATTGCCCAGGGTAGTCCCGATCCCATGGGCTCAAGTGATCTCCAACCTCATCCTCCCAGGTAGCTGGGATTACAGGTGCCCACCACCCTACCCAGCTGCTTTTTTGAGACCAGACCTTGCTGTGTTGCCTGGGGTAGTCTTGAACTTGTGAACTCAAGTGATTCCTGGTCTTGCCTCCCAGCGCTTGGATTATAGGCACGCATCACCACGCCCGGCTTTAGAGTTAGCTTTAAATGAATGCAACTGGAATATATTCTTTTAGCAGGTAACTTTAGCCTTGATCTTGTACCTGAGCTCCAGACTTAAATATTTAGTTGCCTCGTTGATATTTTCATTAGATGTCTTAATAACCTGCAAATGCTCCTGAAGCAAAATGGATGTTTGATTTGCTGCCCCTATCCCCTTATCCATACCACCACCACCACCAAAGATGAAGAAACCAGCATCAACAACCTGTTCTTATTGTAAATTATAGTACCATCCATTTATTAGCTAGGAACTCATCTCTATTTATGTCACAATTCAGTAACTTATTGAGCAGCAAACCTAGTCATCCTTTATATCTTCTACTCTCTTCAGTTAGCAATCATATGTGCTTCAACATCTAAATCCAAGCCAGGTGCGGTGACCTGTGCTTGTAATTGTAGCTATTTGGGAGACTAAGGCTGGGAATCACTTGAGTCCCTGGGTTCGCACCTGGGGCAGCATAGTGAGCCCTAGTCTAAAAAAAAAAAATCCTAAATCTGTCTCTCCTGAAATTCTAGCCTAAGTCTCATCATCTGTTGTCTTGTACTATTGCTAGCCTCCTATTCTTCCTGTTTCTACTCTTACCTTTTGAATGCATTCGCTATACAGCAACTAAAAGTATTTTAAAAATGTGACTCAAATCATGTCACTTGTCTGCAAAATCAAACTCCACTGCCCTGTATATAAAATTCAAATACCCCACAGGGTCTGAAAAGATATTATGTGTGGTCTCTCCCTACTTCTTAAGCCTTAACTTGGTTCATTCTTGAGTCTAGCTCATTAAACCTTCAGTCTGCTTACACTTTTCTTGTTGTTATTCATCTAACACGTCAAACATGTTTTCCTTCCATGACTTTTGTACTTGTTGTTCTCTCTTCATGGAATGCCCTTCCTCCAAATCTGCTTTTCATCCTGTAGCATTTAGGTCACATATGTTTGAGTACATCAAAAGTTCAAAGTACCGCAGATCCCCCCACCCTGTCTCTTCTCCCTCCTGAGATAGGAGCAGTTCTCCTCATACATCCCCTCATCTGGAAATGTATGCCTTCACCAAGTTCATCTTCACCCCTCCTTGGTCAGGAGTACCTCTCAGCTGCTGAGCAGATCACTTTTGCTGTGGTACTGAAACAACCAGACTAACAGATGAGAACCTTGACTACTGGCACCCTTGCGTCCACTGAACTCTTTTATTCCTGGCCACAGCTCTTGTTTTTTCTTCCTTTCTTTTTTGTTCATTCTTTAAATTTTTTACAACATTGGTAACTGATTGTTGGGATACCCCCCTCCTCCATTTACTCACATTCCTCTCTCCTTGCTATTTGCTGACCTATGTTAAGTCCATTTGTCTCTTCCTTTTCTGTGGCAGCATCCTTTTCTGGGGTGAGAGACTGTGTTCTGGGGACACAGCAAACCGTGCTGGTAGGTTTTCAGTCTTAACTTTGCATTGGGCAACCAGTCCGTGCTCATTTTAGGTCTATCAGTGTTTTGTCATTGTTGGCTATCTTCTCAAATCTGTTCTCTGTGCCATTTTGCTGCCTCTGCCGTATAGTTCTGACTTCTGGCTTATAGTTTTGCCCCCAGCTATTGTTGATAAAGAAGTTTCTAGATGGGAACAGGCATCTGTGGATTGCCCTGTGGATTTCTCCTCTCCCTCAGTTTGCACCTTTGCTGTGAGGCTGATGCCCCAACTCTGAAGTCACAACTCTTGTACACCATCCTGAGTTACACCTTTCAGAAGCCCTGGGATTTTTTTGACTGATGGTAGCCTTCCTCATCCTTCACCTTGTGAAGAATCTCATAATTTTTAGTCGCATGTCTCTTATGCCTTGTACCTTTTCTTATGCCTCCCCAAACAGCCTGAGGGAAATGATTGTCTTGGGGTTTAACAGGAAAGACAAATATTGTGTAATATATAAATATATATATATTTTTTGTAAGCACCTTAGAAAGTTTCTTGGTGAATGATAAATGTCATTTAGCCTCTTGCTCCTAAAGCTCACATCTTTGGAAAGATTCATGATAAACCATGTGAATGGTGCCATCTATCACTTTTCCTCAGTGGTATTTTTTTTCTTATTATTATGTCCCTATTTGTTAATTGTTTACTCCAGTATAATATTAGCTTCATTAGAGCATCAGTCTTGTCTGTCTCCAGCATTTACAATAGTGTATGCTACTATTCAAAAGTTCTATAATAGACTTTTGAGTAAGTGAATGACACCTCCCCCAGGCCCCAAACAAACACATTCCATGTATTAACCTAAGTCTGCTGGTGTTGAATTCTCTCACAAGTTTTATTTTTATTTGAAAAAATGATTATTTTGCCTTCATATTTTTCATTAGGTATAACTTTTTTTTGTTTGGCAGGGTTTATTGTTATTTTGCCATTCCAAATATTAAAACTTTATATTGTCTGGGCTGGGCATGGTGGTGCATGCTTGTAAGCAGCAGCCTAGGAAGCCACAGCCAGGGCCAGGGATCGTGGTTTGAGTCCTGCTGGGGGCACATAGCGAGACCTAGTTCCAAAAAACTATAGCTGGGCGTAGTGGCATGCACCTGTAATGCCAGCTACCTAGGACGCTGAGGCTGGGGATTGCTTGAGTCTATAGTAGCCTGGGCAATGTGAGCCTGCGGTTCCACAGGCAAAAATAGTGAGACCTAGTCTCTAAATAAATAAAACCTTATATTGTCTTCTAACTTCCATAGTTTCTATTGAAAAATCAGCTTTCACTTTGTTTTGTTCATGATATATGTAAGGTAACTAACATTTGGATCTTATATCTCTATTTTATCATTTCCTTGTGATCTTTTCATAAATTATGATTTGGCTTTCTTTGTATTTATCATACTTGAGATTTGCTGAGCTTCTTAAGTCTTTGTACTAGAAGATTCCTGGTTGTTATTTTTTCAAATATAGATTAAATTTAGCTGTTATCTCTTCTTCTAGAACCCCGTCTACAGGTAGAATTCAGTTTTGTCCCAAATTGCATGCACTTGTGTTTTTTCCATTTTTTTTCCTTTGTGCTTCAATATGAGTATTTTCCTTTTTTTATTTTTTTTATTGAGACTAGGTCTTGCTGTGGAACCACAGGCTCACGTTGCCCAGGGTGCCACAGACTCAAGCAATCCCCAGCCTCAGCTTCCCAGGTAGCTGGGATTACAGGTGCATGCCACCACGCCCAGCTATTTTTTGGGGACTAGGGCTTGCTACGTGCCCCAGGCGGGATTCGAACCGCAATCCCTGGCCCTGGCTGTGGCTTCCCAGGCTGCCACCTACAGGCATGCACCACCATGCCCGACCCACTATGGGTATTTTCTATTGACTTTACTTTGAGTTTACAAATCTTCCTTTAAGCCCATCTTTTGAATTCATAATGTCATATATTGTGATAATGCCTTTTAGGATATACATTTTATTCTTTTGTTATTAATTCAAACACAAGTCTAATTTTGGTGAGGTTCTCCATCTTTTCATCTTTTTGTCCATTTTTTCCTCTACTTTCCTCAGTAAATAAGTTATGGTTATTTGACTTTCTTTTAACTCCAATGAGAAAATTTTTACATATTTTTCCTCTCCCCCCCCCCCCCTTTTGTGTTGCTCCTGACACTCTTACTTCCAGTTCCCATCTGCCTTGACAACCCTGAACTGTTATCTCTATTCTAAAATCTGTTTTGGTCGTTTTCCCAAAAGATTCTGAAAAATGTCTGTAGGTAGGAATTTGGGGTAAGAACATAGCTCGCTTCATTTGCTTCCTTTTGGTCAAGAAGTACTGCTATACTGTGTCCATTGCTGTCTGCTGCCCTTGCCTTTAACCATTATGCTTTTTTCATCAGATTGATTTCTAATCCATTTTAAATATTTTTCCCACCTATTTCCTTCTCTTTTTTTTTTTTTGAGACTAGGTATTGCTATGTGGCCCAGAGTAGTCCCAAACCCACAGACTCAAGTGATCACTAGCCTTAGCCTCCTAAGGCTGGGATTAAAGGCGCACACCAGCTCGCCTAGCTATTTTTTGAGACTAGGTCTCACTATGTTGCCCAGGGTAGTCACGAACTGGGCAACTGAAACGATTCCTAGCCTCAGCCTCCCAGGGCTGGGATTAAAGGTGCGTACCACCGCACCTAACTCCCACTTATTTTCTATCTAGAGCTTTTAGGAATTACATTAAGATTATGTATTTTAAAAATATAAATTAATGGTTAGGTTAAGAAATATATAGTATTATAAAAAGCAGTAGTTCCTATAACCTCAACTGTTAATTGGTGCTCATGTATTCTTACAGACTCTTGGGTCTGTTTTTAAAACACCTAGGTTTATATTCAGCTGCATTTGATTCTTTCACTTAATGGTCTGTTTTGGACTTATGTCAGTACATGCAAGTTGCAAAGAAGTTTGCAACATCTCAGAGATGTTAGTTTTATTTGAGAACACCACAATAATACGGACTAGTTGCCTAGTCCATATAAATAGTTATGTTTAAACTATACAGAGTGAATTAAGTGTATAGTAGCATTGTGCTTAGAAATGTACATACCTTAATTAAAAATGCTTTTTGATAAAAATTACTAACCATCTGCTGAGTCTTCAATGAGTTGTAGCCTTTTTTTTTTTTTTTTTTTTTAGATAGGTCTTCCTATTTTTGTCTGTGGAACCACAGGCTCACGTTGCCTGGGGTACCACAGACTCAAGCAACCCCTAACCTCAGCCTCAGCTTCTCAGGTAGCTGGGACTACAGGCATGCACCACCATGCCCAGCTATATTTTTTTTGGAATTAGGTCTCGCTATGTGCCCCAGGCAGGATTCGAACCTCAACCCCTGGCCGCGGCTTCCTAGGGAGTTGTAGTCTTTTTGCCTGGTAGAGGGTCTTGCTTCAATATTGATGGCTGCTGACTGATCAGAGTTGTTGTTGCTGAAGATTGGGTGACTGCAGTTTCTGAAAATAAAACAGCAAGGAACTTTGATGCAGCAGCTGATTCAAGTTGTAGAATATGATGTTTTTTGATTGTATTTTACACACAATGGAACTTTCTGCAAAATTTGAGTGAGTCCTCAAAATCTGCCTCTGCTTTATCAATTAAGTTTATGTTACATTCTAAATTTTCTGTTGTCATTTCCACAATGTTCACCACCATCTTCACCAGGGGTAGATGACATTTCAAGAATGGGATGCTCATCCGTTCCCTTATTGATTTAATTTTTATTATAAGATTGCAGCAACTTCAGTCACATCTTTAGGCTACATTTCTAATTCTAGTTCTTTCTGCTGTTGCCACCATATTTGCAGTTATTTCCTTCAGTGAAATCTTGAACGCCTCAGTATGGGATCATGTTCTTATATCAGTTTCTTCTGAAATCCTGATAATATTGATATTTTGATATAATTTATAATTTAATAATTTAATAGAGTCCCAAGTGACTCTGAGAAGCGCTGCTCTAAAATCAGATATTTTCTCTTTTATTCAGAGAGTCTCTGTGTTAATAGTTGACCACAGTTATTTAAACTGACCACTCAATCAGCCATGGTGGCGCATGCCTGTAGGTGGCAGCCTATGAAGCCATGGCCAGGGTCAGGGATCGTGGTTCAAGTCCCTCCGGGAGCACGTAGCGAGACCTAGTCCCCAAAAATATCTGGACATGGTGGCGGGCACCTGTAAGCCCAGCTACCTGGGAAGCTAAGGCTGGGGATTGCGTGAGTCTGTGGTACCCCGAGCAACATGAGCCTGCGCGTTTCCACGGGCAAAAATAGTGAGACCTAGTCTCAAAAACATAAAATAAAATAAAATAAAATTTAAATAAACTGACTGCTCAACACCAGTATATTAAAAAAGAGAGAAAGGACCCTTTTAAGGGGTGTGGTAGGCAAAAAAGGAATTTATGACACTGATTACTTTTTGCCTGAATATGATATGTTCATGGTGTTGGCATGTCGTGGACATATAGATGAGTAGGGTTGAATTTGATCTTAGTAAATCCTTTTGGACAGTTTCTTGGCTCAGCTAGGTCCATGTGAAAAATATTCTAAAAATGGTTAAAAATCATGCTAATAAGTATAAGGAAGGAGTGCAGCCTGTGTAGAGCCCCACTCTATCAAGAACTCTCTTTTTATGTTACTTTTCCCCACTTCTGGGACTGTCTGTTCCAAACCAATACAGGATAAGCAGGGCTTTATTTATTGGTGTCTTTGTTTCTAATACTTGCTTTTAGAAGTTGAATTTTTACTGATTCAGTTGCTTATCTTGCTTATGAAGACTTGATCAGTAACAATAGAAATAACCATTCTTGAGATCAAATAGGTTTATGATTTTGTTCTTATAGTCTTTACAGTTTGTAGACACTTGTTTATTTTCCAACATAAGACAGTGACATATTTTCTATAGAATTTATATCCTGATTATTCTCTCCTTGCTTTTCTTACAAAAGAAGGAAAATTTTTCATAATAGGTATTGATTTCTTCACAGCACCTTTTATGTTATCTTTCCTTTTTAGGATCCTTACAGACTTAACACTTAGAGATTTAAGTTTACAAGCGGTTGTACCTGTTGTTTTCCATGCTCACATGTCATGCTTAATCCTTTCATCTGGGAAGCTTTCCTCTGAGGCATCACAACATTGATGCTGAGTGCTAAAAAATTTCATTCCAAGATGGAAGGATTTCCCAAGATCCATCTGTCTTCCCCTCCCCCAAGTAGAGTTTTTGTTGTCCTTTATTTAGCCTTGGTGCCTTTGAGTGAGCAGTAGCAGATAGTATTACAACTTTCCCTCTGGAGCCTCATTTTCTGTTTCCCATGACAGTTGATACCAGACAGGATGGAGTCAGGGACATTTAGATAATTTATGTGAAGGAACAAGAGCCTTTCGAAGTTACAAATGTTAAACCTCAGTTTCACCAAATTCTTTTCTTACCTAAATCTAAAGCTTTTTAGTCAATTCTTATTTATGTTGTAATTAACAGCTTTTGTTCTCTTTTATACCCAGAATTGTCATATTTTTGTAATTAGTAATTAGTAATAGTTGTATTACTAATTACTGTCTTAACAAACTATTTAGATGAAAGTGTAAAACATTTTATGTTGACATTTAAATGCCACCTTGTGACTGTGACTGCTCATTTTCAATAAATCTCATTTCTGTGATGTTATTGAAACCATAGTCTTTAGGTTTCCTGAATTTAACTTCTCTAGCTTTCTCATTATAATTAGTTCAATTTTATGTGTATCCAAAAGTTTGACCAATTTCACCAAAGATTCATTTTCTTCCTTTAAGCAAAGGAATATTTATAGTGCTTAGCTTAATGACTTTCTAACAAAATGTTTTTTAAGCCAACATACTAAATACTTTAGCAATTATTGCTTACATTCAATGTAAAATAATATTATTCATAATAAGTAGCATTGAATTTTTATATAATGTATGTCTTTGTGAGCTATTATGGTTCTTGCAGAATACAATATATTCTTTGCTGCCTTACATTATGCTGTGTTGTACAAAAGGCAGTTCTTTGCCAAGGTTATTGGTATGACTCATAATTTTCCATTTTTCTGTAACTTTTCTGTGACATCATTAGAGTATGTGATCTACCGTTTAAATAATTTATTCTCATTTCTTTAAAGAAACTTACTGCAGTGTGCTACTATACACAGTTGCATTTTCATAGTAATATTGGTTCAGGTTTTCCTTAGTGTATTTTCCAACCATGGATAACACAGAATCACATGGAGATCATTACAGAATACCAGTCATTTAGCTTCTCAGAATCAAAAAGACAAAACACAAAACATCTCCCATTGTGCTTGGTTGCAGCACTGAAATTATTGTCTTGTGCTGAAATTTCTAATGCTGCTCTGCCAATACACAGTTCTTCTGGGAACACCACAACTTATCACAGAACACAACAACACAGTTTTGCTCCTAGACCAATAACAACAGTGTCAACCTGGGGAAGTTGTTAGGAATAGGTATGATTGGGTCTTACCCCAAATCGGTGGAGGTGAGATTGGGCTACATGTTTTAACAAGCCCTGCAAGCCAACCTGGTGCATGTTAAGTTTTGAAGGCACTCTTGTGGAATATAGAAAAATCTCATAGTAATTATATAATTTGCTAATAAAACTGTAGCAAATTGAGGACATCAGTTTTGACAGTTCACAAACTAAGGAATTGGTTTAAATTACAAAGCTCCAATTTTGAAGTGCCAACAATCTACTGTCTTCATTGTTGCAACTTTGCTTTTGCAAGTCCTAGTTTATTGCTTGTTGCTTGAGAAACATACATTTCTTTTAAATTGAAAAGCTGCTGTTTTTACTTTTTAGGAGCCATTTGGCGTGGGAGAGGGTTTATAAAGCTTTGATCACAGTGAGAAAAAATTTTAAATACTTAAAAAAATAATAAAAAAAAGAAATAATTCTTAAAAAGAAGAATAATAATTCTTTCCCCCCCTAAAAGTAAGACTGAAAATTGTAGAAGCTCTGGAAGCTAGGCCAGGGAATATGAGTAAGACTCAGAAAACTAGACCTTGTCTTTTCCCATATGTATTTTTCAGCCTTCATGTTTTAAGATCTGAAGGAAAATCCAGTCCAGTGACATGGCAGTGTACATGTATACCATAGTTACATACCCTGTGAATCTTATAAGTAATAGTTAGCAAGAGTCTCTGTGTCTGAAGAAGTAATTTAATGATGTATGTAATTAATACTCATATTAAATGGTCTATCTTTTAAAAACCCTGATTTTTATTAGGATAATAGAGTTGCCTTTTAATTATATGTATGGTTTTCAAAATTTTTAAATAATTTATGCTATAATAATCCTTTGTGTACATACACTTATGCATGAGTTTTGAATTCAGAAAAATCTAGGTTTGGATTTTATTTCAGTCACTAGCTTTATGTGGCCCATAGACATGCCTCTATGGCAGTTTCCTTATCCACCAGCCTGTACTTCATAAGGGATTATGGATTAAGTGAGGATGGTACCAATGTAGAAAATTAGCAAAGGTCCTGGTGCATTTATCTGCTCAGCAGAAGCTGACTATATTCCCCATTTTCTTTCTCCTTTGTGTTTCAGGCGCTGTTCTGGGCATGGACATAACTTTTAAAATATTCCTTTTGAATCTAAGATAATTCTGGCTATAAAATGTTTTTCATATTTTTCAGTCTTATTTTATATTGCATTATACAATCATAAAATATATAAAGAGCATCTGCCATCATTCTAAACTGACTTGTCTACCCTAATATAGAAGGTAAAAATGGTTGACTTGTTACTACTGGATGGGTGATCATTATTGTGTTTTCCCAGCTTTTTTTTTTTTTTAAGTTATTTTGTGTAATGTATGATTTAGTTTCCTCCTGATTGGTACTTTAAGGTTTTGTTTTACTTTGAATATTATGGGTATTAAGGGTTCTTTTAAAGCTTCTAGATAAATTCTTTATTGTAGTTATCTTTAGTTTTTTATTACTTACAATGAGAAGTTACTAAATTTTTTTTAGTGGCAAAATTTCCATCATTAATAAGACCTCATATTTATAAAATATTTTATTTCCTAAAGAAAAGAATTCTTATCCTTTTTCATTGCATTTTTACACTTCTCAATTAAGTTACTTTTGCATCATCCAAGCCCAGCACATATCACCAAAAATACAAGACTAGAACTTAGGTTCCCAAACTACAAAGATAGTTCTCCTAGCAAAATTAGCTTTAAATCTGATTTAATTTTTCATTTCTCTTATCAGATTTCTTTAGTAGTTTTCTCATAACCCAACTTTTGAAATGTGTATCAAAATTTTATCAGCCTACATAGATTTTTCAGCTTCCCACTCTATTAGACTATGTGGAAAACATAACTGTAGGGGAAAAAACAAAGTTCTCTCAAGTCATTCAATGTACATTCTTGTCATTCAGTATACTGTTCCTTAGTTGTATACAAACTGATAAAGCTTGGTATGTGGACCTTCTTACACTCTAGCATACTTGCCTGCTTTTCTGGGTAAGACTTTTTTTTTGGGGGGGGGAGCATTGGGCACCAAATTTTGAGCTCCTTATAGGGAGATGCTGGGCCTAGAACTGAGTCTGCCTCTCCTGCTACTGAGCAAAGTCTGGATGAAAGGGCAGGAAGAAATACTTTGTCCTGGTGTTATATAAAAATGAGACCTTTATCCTAGTAACAGGAATTTACATTTCAAAAGCTGAGATTGTCTTAACTATTCTAAAGGACTCTGAGAATATAAAAAGTTACTTTTTTCTATATTTTGCCATTTCTAATATGGATTTGATTTTAATTTACCCTGTCTTGGGGAGTATGAAACTGTTTGGTTTTGAATAGGTTTTCTTTAAAATGTTCTAGAAGACAATGTCACAGAACACTATTCCACAGAAGAGTGAAAAGGACAAATGTACTTAAATGAATATGAAAATGTCTAGTACTGCAATGAAAAATAAAAGTCCTTTTACCTGGATTTAC
>PVHY01012830.1:5490-43292 GCA_004024945.1 Uropsilus gracilis | reverse complement strand
TTCTCTTCTCTTCTTTTCTTTTCTTTTCTTTCCTTTTCTTTTCTTTTCTTTTTTTTTTTGAGACTAGGTCTCACTATTTTTGCCTGTGGAACCACAGGCTCACATTGCCCGGGGTACCACAGACTCAAGCAATCCCCAGTCTCAGCTTCCCAGGTACCTGGGATTACAGGCGCGCGCCACCATGCCCAGCTGTTTTTTGGAACTAGGTCTCTCTATGTTGCTCCAAGCAGTATTCGAACCGTGATCCCTAGCCCCAGCCGCTTCATAGGCTGAAGCTTACAGGCATGCGCCACTGTGCCCGGCTTCACAATCAGCATTTCTTAAAGATGATTTGAGAGCCTTTTTTCCCCCCACATGATCACACCCTGTTTCTTTACCACATGGCTAGTTGATGAAAGCTTAATGCTTTTAACAAATTCTCCAAATACTTACTTAATCAAATTCTTTGAAACAATTAAAACCATAAGTCTAATTTGTCAGATTTCTGTAATGCCCAAAACATTATAAAAAAGTCCATCTCCTCGCTTACACTTAGCCTGCATATCTGTGATCATGGATTTCTTCTTTTTATATTTTATATTTTAAATTTTTAAATTTTTTTCTTTCTTAATTTGATTGCATGCACACACACACATATTTACATCATTGTCTACCCCAGGGTTCTCCTACCACCTTAACACCCATGAAACATCTTCATTTCTTGTCCCCATCCCTCCCCCCACTACACTCCCCCCCTCTTGCTTTATACTTCAGTTCTGTTGACAGTTTTAATTTTATTTTGTCCACTTACTTGTTTGTTTTTCCTATATCCCTCATATAAGTGAAACCATCCAGTATTTCTCTTTTTCTTTCTGGCTTATTTCCGCTAGCATGATTCCTTCTAGCTCCATCCATGTTGCTGGAAATGACAGAAGTTTGCCTTTTTGGTTGCAGAATAATATTCCACTGGGTATATATCTTTTTTAGCCACTCATCAGTTTTGGGGCATTTGGGTTGTTTGCATATCCTGGCTATTTTGAATAGTGCTGCGATAAACATACGAGTACAGAAGGTGTCATTTGGAATGAGTGTTCTTGTATCCTTTGGGTCGATTCCCAGTAGTGGGAATCACTGGGTTTCTTTTTTTTTTTTTTTTAATTGATCACACACATGTATTTACATCTTTGTATGATTGCGGATTTCTTCTAAACCTTCGAAGGTGCAGGCGTGAGAAGTGACCCGTATGTAAGGACTGCTGCCTTCCGGCCTGCAGGTCAGGTGTGGAGGCTGTGACTGAAGCCCAACAGCATTGTCTGACTTTACCCAGAGGGGTGAAAGGAGCTACAGTCAATTGCAGGGGCAATGGGGACCAGCTGTGGGGGCAGGACGTGGGCAGGCCACTGTGGGGCCTTGAGGTGCCACACTGCAGATTTCAGATCCACGGAGGCCGGGGTAGGGGAGGTAGGGGGTGCTTGGCATCTTGCAGGTGACAGATGATCTTGGCAGGGACAGTTTGTACAGGGAGGAGCCGCATGGTTGAGAGGGGGAGTTGAGAACATAGAGACAGTGGAGATATCTCTCTGCATTTGTCTCCTGAAGGGGAGGAGACAGATGGGGGTAACTTGAGGTCATTTCTCAGTTGGATTCTAGAGGAAGCTCCTGTTCTCATCAGGTAACCCCACTGAGGTAGGGGGGCGAACAGTGGGCCCCAGGACAGAGGAGAGGAGTCCTGGTCTTCTGCTCCTCTGTGTAGTGGGGACAGAAATGGCTGGACCTTCCTGGGGTCTTGTGGGCATGGAAGGAGATAAAAAAAAAGGTCATCACATGTGCCACAGGCAATTCTTTTTTGAAGAGGTTAAGAATATGGCTTTGCAGGAATTCAAGCCCCCATCCCTGTTCTACATCTGTCTTCCCCTGGGCTCGGGGCATGGAGCAAGGGGCACCTGAAACCCTGTCACTGGCTGTGTGTCATGCTCCCATGGGTACCAGGACTGGGACCTCCCCTTCCCCCCACACCCGCGTTACCTGTGCCCCACTCTGACTAGGCCTCCCGTGTGGCCCTGAGTCTCCCTGTGTCCTTCAGGGAATGTGACAGGAGTCTGCTGATTGAGGAACTATCCCGTTGAAGTAGCTCTGGTTTACAGCGTCACCCAGTCCCCTGCACAGCTTTGTAACTCGCATCTGCATATCACGGCCACCACGCGTTCCGCACAGCCCTGGCATGGCGTGTCTGCCAACGTCTCCCCTCTGCTCCTGCTGTCTGAAAACCCCTGGTGGTGGTGGTGGGGAGTTTTACCTCCAACCACACAGATCCTTCCTTGCCTTTTATTCCTAACATTTATCCTGCAGATAGAGGGAAAGTGCTGCATATTTTATTAAGTTTAAAGAAAAGCAAAGTGTTGAACGTTGTGTGTGAGTGTGTACACTTTGGAAGGACGTGTGACATTGTTGGCGGTTTAAGCTTGCTTCTTTTTGTTTTATATAAATGATGTTTTTCATGAACACATTCCTCTTGTCACTAAAAGCAGTCTTTTTTTTTTTTTAATTATTTTTAGATGTCATACAATGTTTGATGGTCCCCCGGGTAATGCCCCGCCTGGTCGCTCCACCTCCTTTCTTATTGCTGTTTGTCTGTGTTTGGCCCTCGGTCTCTTTCTTTTCTGGAGCCCTGTTTCTTTTCCTGGGCGAGGATCAGTTTTCATGGGCTACGGTACCCTGTGCTACTTAGGTTCCCGTCTTCATTTTGCAACCAGCAGCCAGTCTGGGCTCCTTTGGCACAAATCAGCGCCGCTTCCTCCTTGCTGGCTTTCACCTCCATTCTGTTTTTTTTTTGTTCCATGTTGCTGCTTCTTCGCCTTTTGGTTAATCAAGCTATTTTGAAGATAGCTTAGTTATTTGGAAACTAAGTTTGGAAGGAAAAGGCCTTGGGGCTGGTTCTGTGCGAGAAGAGAGTGGGGTGACAGGCTTGGCTGAGGTGTGTGTGTGATTGTGCTCTGTCCAAGGTCCGAAACGCAGGGCGTTCAGCAGTGTGACTGCGTCTCACGGACTAATAATGTCACGGGAAGGACATAGGGACTGTGGCTTTATTGATCTGCACTGCAAAGTCAGCAAAGCCCTGCTAGAGTGTTTAGCACTGTGCTTATAGCTGGGTAAAACTGAAGAAGAAACAAAACAAACTATAGATGATTGTCTCCAGAATTAGGATGGGGAGCCCTCTCTGGTGGGGAGCAGAGGTTCAGAGTTCGGGGTGACCCATGGTGTTTGTCCACCATGGCGACCCATGGACCTTACTCCAGAAATGATTCTGGACTATTTTTTACTGAGGTACAAATCACATATCATAAAACTCACTGCATTAAAATTCGGAATGGAAAGCACATGTTTACACAAAGGCTTGTCTACGAACGTTCTTGATACGTAGCGCTATTAATAAAACCCCATTAATATGAAACAAGGGGCATCCTGGATGTCCCTTGTCTAATGAGGGGTGAAGGAAATATGGTGGAGCCGTGCAGTTCAGCGCTAGACAGGAACGGAGCCGTGATTCATGTTTCAACACCGGCAGACCTCACAGGCATGCCGAGTGGGAGCTTAATGTGCTTTTAATCGGCATTGACTTAACTGATGCGGAGCACCTTTTAATATACTTGTTGGCATTTATGTATCTTTGGGGGAACATCAGTTTTTAAAATGGGGTCCATGCTTGAGCTCTAAGTGTTCTTTATAGATTCTAGGGGGATCACTTGGTCAGATATAGGACTGACACATCTTCTCCACCATTTGGTGGGTTGCTTTCTACTTTCTGGATCGTGTTCTTGCAAATGCAAAAGCAAAATTATAATGAAGTCCACTTTGTCTAATTTTCTTCATTACTTGCTCTAGCTAAGAAACTAAAGCTTAATTAAAAAAGCACTATAAAAGCATTTCCCTATTTATATATATGTAACATTCTCTTCTGTATGCCTCTTCCCATGAAAAATGTCTGCAAATTGATTTTGCTGGGGGTCGTGTGCAGGGGTAAGCTATGGCAAGAGCGATGTCCACCTGGCTGGACTGCGTGTCCTTGAGGGCTTCAGGATGCTGGTCCACAGGGTGTCAGGGCTGCTGCCCTACAACTCCAGTGCTTTGTGTTTCCCAGGTTAAAGCTGCTGGAGGCTCGGCTGCGCTGAGATGGATGGGACAGAACCCCGACGGCGGCGAGCAGAGGAGCGGAGCCCGCCGCACGCCCTCATCTCAGGAGGATTCCCCGCAGCCTCTGATGGACTTCTGAGTACCCCTGAGAGCCAGCGGACAGCCACGGAGCCACTGGGGCCTGAACTCAGCCAGGAGACTGCCTTGTCCATCGCCCTTCAGGTGACCGTGCCCTTCATGCTTGCAGGCCTGGGCCTGTCCGGGGCTGGCATGCTTTTGAACTATTTCCAGGTAAGAGGGGATGGAGATGGTGGGGGAGGGACACGGCCTCATGTTGCCCTCAAGAGCAGGTGGCTAGTTGTCAGGTCCAGCTTGAAGGACACAAGGCAGGACCCCACTTCTCAAATACCATTTTTCTATAAATTAGGCTTTTTAAAAATTACTGGTGACAGAGACAAAGTTTTAAGCTTTAAAAAACCACCTCAATCTAAGCCCCAAGCCCAAAGAGAGTAGGTTTCAGGTATGGCATGATCTAGGTGCGTAAATGATGTAAGAATGCTCTTTCCCTGTAGCTCAGGTCTGTACCTAGAGCAGATGGACAAAGTCAAGCCTTTGCACCTGTGCTATTAAAAAAAAAAAAGAATCAAGCCTTTGTCAATAATCAGGTCAATCTATAAAACTGACCATGCTGTCAGATGTCCACCCTTGCTCAACAGTGTTCCTGGGTGGTGCCATTCTGTTTGCCGCCCGACTCATTCGTCATCATTCTTTGAGGGCGCCTAATTTGCACCCTAGCAGGACCCCATAGAGTGAGGAGCCCGACAAACTGAAACTCTTGCCAGTGCACCTCTTGTTCCGCTAGCAAAGACCCAGTCCTTTCAACATGACCTTCAGAAGTCCTTCCGGGAACGGCAGGGCACCCGAGTCCTCACCGGCTGGCTCTTTCCGTTAGCTGGCAACCAATTGAGACCAAAGATGGTCTGGAGCGGGGAGAGATGGGAGGAGCAGCTTTTGAACTCACTGACCTGAGGGCTCAGCACCTCCAGCACCTTGAGTCTCTGGGAACTTAGCTCTGCCTCCCTCCGACCTGCAAACTGGGCGTGATTCCCATCCTGCCACTTAGCTGAAAGGCTGGCTGGTTTTTCAAACCAACACTCACATCTCAGGAGGTGTCTGACAAAAACCTGGAATTCTACTTTCTCTTGAGGGTTTGTCAACTCATAAAGCGTCAGGCCAACACTGGGTCACAATCAGTGACTGCACACGTAACCTGCGCACATCCTCCTGATACTATACATGATTCTAGATTACTTACACACCAGAGACAATGTAAAGACTATGTAGACAAGTTGTTGCACTGTATTGTGTAAAGGATGACAAGAAAAGAAGGTCTAGGCTTGTTTCTTCGGTACAGACACAGCCACTGAAGGTCTCACTACAGCTGGTTGACTGAGGCTGAGGAACCTATGGATGCAGGGGGCTGACTGGATATGTCTACACACTTATTACACATTCATACATATAAATTGCCTTTGCATAGGCATACATACATGCATACACCTATATGCACATACATATGCATTAATTTTATAAATTATATTTTATATAATTTTACAGATTTATTTTATTTATTTATTTTATTTTATTTATTTATTTTATAAATTATATGCTGATAAATTTATAAATTATGTGCTGATAAATTTATAAAATTTATTTTATAAATTATATGCTGATATTACATATGAAAAGATACTGTACTGCTTAAGAGCCCAGGCTCTGCAACTAAACTAACTAAAGTTTGACCTTTGTCACTTATGCAAGGTGTTCCCTATTCCTGCTCTCCCCTTTTAAAATTTTGTCATTGATTATATATATATATTTTCTTACAAGTATATATATATATACTTGTAATATATATGTATATATGTATATATATGTAATATATATATTTCTTACAAGTATATATCTATATATATATATACATATATATTTTTTTTCTCCAAAGTTCTCCTACTACTATGTCACCCTTGAACTGTCATCAGGATCCCCTGTACTCAGCCCTCCCCTGATTTCACTCTCCTGCCCTCCCCCTGCTCCTTGAACCAAGCCTGGAAGGCTGAGAGAACTGTTAAGTGCTTGTGACAGTGCCCGACGTGGGACGGTGCCCAGTGATGGGTCATTGCTGTTACTACACTTAATTGGTTTTCCATGTCGTGCTGCACTGATTTTTAAGAACTTACACAAAAAATTGCAACTCAAAGCACAAAGTGAGGCACAAATACCCATTCTAGCATTTCTTTCATGTGCCCACAATTGTGTGCTTCTGGGGGAGGGGTCGCTGCCCTGGCATCATTGGTGGGGGGGGATCTGCAATGCAGATGGAGATGACCGAAGCCATGACACCCGGCAGTGGACAACCATAATCCCAGTGGTTTGTTATCACCTGTGCTCTCAAGCCAGGGACAGGGCAGCACATGCCAGTTAAGCCCGAGGGAGGGGGCACATGGCCACAGAGAACCTGCAGAGGCTGGCAGCCTGTGGGTCACGCAGGGGTGGGGGGTGACCAGCTCACTCACAGGCTGACAGAGCTGAAGCCACTGCTGGGGGATAAGGACGCGTCGTCCCCACGAGAAGACTGGTGGCTTCCGGGAGGCCTTATCCCCGGGCACATGTGGGGAGGGAGGCTTGTGGTTGGGCTGCTGAAGGCCCTTCTGCTTTTTCCCAGAATTCAAGGGGCACGCTGTCATGCTGGTTCAGGCTTAGACCAACGCTGAGGTCTTGATGTCCTGCTGATAACTGGGGTGTCCAAGGTGTGGGCAGCGTGCAAAGCAGAGCCAGGGCCTCTTGACCAGGAGGAAGTGGCCCCATGCTGAAGTTATAGAGGGGTGCAGGGACTTGTGTGGGGGTGCGACTTCCCAGGTAAATCCAGGGGAATCAGTTCCTTACAGCAGAAGACACCCAGCAGGGTTCTCTTCCTTGTCACTTGGCATGGGGTTCTTCAGGGAACCCCCTCAGTTCAGCTGGTGGCCCAGTCTCTGGGTGGGGGAAGATTATGGGGTGCTTTTCTCTAGAGCCCGCACTCTGCAAAGGTGACTTGATCTCGGACTTTAGCAAGACAAGGAACAATTCAGGCATTTAAGGATGACCGCCCTGGCTCAAGATGGCCCGTGGAAGGCATGGGAGGACGCTTGGAAGGAGTGCTCCGGAGAAAAGACCTGGCTCTTGCAGCACACCCTCCCCACACTACGGGAGAGGAGAGGATGACCAGAGGTGGGGTAATCAGCCACACATCAAAACTGCACACTGAGGCAGAGGAGATGATCTTCAAAGGCCATTCACAGACGCCTGTATTCACAGAGAAACTTCTTGACCAACACTGGCTGGGGGTGAGACCCCCTAAATCTGACACCAGAGCCATAAGGAAAAGCAGCAAAGCAATGGAGATGGGATTGGAGAAGACGGCCTGCAGCAAGAAATCATGGACAGATCACAAATGAATACAGCCTGGCCACCCGAGGCAAACTTAAGACTGAAAACCAACCAGCAAGTCTCGCCTGGTTCCAACAACACAGTCCCTCACCCAGTGAAAGGACACGGCCATAGGAAAGAGACTAATGGACTTAGCACAACTAGTAAACAACAAAGAGTGGGGATTGAGAGAATGGAAGGGGTACCAGAGGGAGGAGGGAGGGGGAGGTACCCCCAAAAAACCACTTACAGAGGTTGTGATCTAAAGAACAATATAAAAAAAGAAAGAAAGAAAAGAAAAGACCTGGTTCTTGCCCAGGAATCGGAAATGCAAGCTGCTATGGCTGGAAGGGCCATCTCTGCCCCTCCTGGAGGAAGCTCCTAGTGTCTCATGGAGACTGGGCCAGGGTGATGACTCAGCCAGGGGCATGGGTCAGCCCCGGGGCCTGGCTGCAGGGGCAGGGGCTCCCAGGCGCTGCTGAGGGTGAAATGTGGTCAACCCCCGCCCCTCCCGTGGGGTGGGGCTGCTGATGGATTCGAGGGTCAGGGAAGAGCGAGGACTTGTAGACGGCGACCCGGAAAAGCATTCGCCACTTGGCCTGACTTCCGCCCATGGCCAGCGCTGCCCGGAAGTGACCTCAGCTCTCTCGAGACCTCCCGCAGCACAGCGAAGCTATTTTTAAAACCCTCGTTTTGATTTCCTGGATTATGACCCACTAAGCTGTGATGACATGTTTTGTTCTCAAGTCTCACGGCAAAGTCATGTTTCCCCATTCCGTAGCGATGTCTTCTGCTTACTTTGGGTCTCTGTGGTCTGACGGTGTGGAGGCAAACGAGTCCCTTGAATGTCCAGAAGGTTATAAAATAAACACCACCTACAATCCCATCACCTGGAAGGAACCACTTTTGGCCTTTTGGCATATGGTCTTTGGAGGTTTTCGCTGCTTCTCTGCGCGTTTTTATTTATCATTCAGCTTTTCTAAATAAAAACATTTTGTAATGATTTATAACTTGTTTCATCAAGAGCCTCTTCCTATGGGAAATTATGCGAATTGTCTGAGCAGAGTGACTCGGGAGCCACCGTGTGTGACTAGACGAGGAGCCTCTGTGGTGTTGAAGCTGGATGCAGGTCACCTCTTTCTGGGTCTTTGCTGTCTGGGTACAGTGTCCTCGGTATCCATGGAGATTGGAGATGAGGCCAGGACTTCTCTCTCTCTCTCTCTCTCTCTCTCTCTCTCTCTCTCTCTCTCTCTCTCTCGATGAGGCCAGGACTTGTCTCTCTCTCTCTCTCTCTCTCTCTCCCCCCCCCACCCCTTTGGAGACTAGGTCTCCCTATGTTGCCCGGGGTAGTCCCGATCCCGGGGACTCAAGCGATCCCTAGCTTCAGCCTCCCAGGTAGCTGGGATTACAGGCGCCCACCACCATGCCCGACTGCTTTTTCAAGATCAGGTCTTGCTATGTTGCCCGAGGTAATCTCAAACCCACGAACTCAAGCAATCCCAGGCCTCTTGCCTCCCAGCGCTTGGATTACAGGCATGTGCCACTACACCCGGTTTAGGAGGGGTGTCTCTTAAGCTGGGGGCAGGCAGGTCTGATGCGGGCTTGAGGTGGTCGGGGGAGGCTGGGGTTTCTGGAAGTGCTGTTCACTGAGGCAGGACGCCTGGTTGAGAAGAAGTGATCAGGACAGGCTGGCTGACTTTGAGGTCCTTGTCCCTCCTCACAGGAGACAGTTAAACTTGATCTGGAACTCGGGAGACTCCTGAGCTGAAGAGAGGCTGGTGGTTGCTGGTTTATCTGAGATTAAGCAGGGGTGGGGGTGAGGTACCCCACGCTTCCTGTTATCTCTTGCCATGCAACAAACCAGACCCAAATGCAGGGACTCAGTTAAAGTCTGACCCCCAGTCTTCATTTTGGGCTGGGTTCTGGGAATGCTGCCTGCTCCGTGCAGCCTCCATGGGCTGCACGTCACTCACCTCACAGCAGGGGGGATACCACACGTGGCTTCTTGGTGTCTCCGTGTTGTTGGAGCTGCCCAGGAGACAGGAAGTGGACGCTGTTGGTTTCTCAAACTCTGGACCCAGAGTCAGCTGAGTAACAAGGGAATGTGGGAACGAAGGGTGTGAGGATGAGTGGTCAGGGGTGAAGGGTGTCTGGGTGTGAGGAGTCTGGCTGAGCTGTGAGGAGGGGGCAGGAGCACCTGGACTGGAGTGGCTGTGCAGCCCAGCCTGAGGGAGTGGACTTGAGCAGGGGACAGGCTATCCTAACCAGGACACTGGCTGAGGGTGATGGTGCAGACTGAGTGTGCGTCTCACTCTCAGCATTGGTCTGCTGGTCGTGCCCCCAAGCCTGGCTCCACCCTCACCCCTCAGGCCTGGACATTCTGTCCCTGAAGCCCGTGAGATGCAGGGGACATACCAACAGCGCACTCGCTGGAATCTGAGGTGGCATCCAGCAGATTCTCCTGTGTCTGGTCATCAGTGGGGCATCAGAGCTCGGTAGCTGATGAGGGCTGAACCCCTGTGGAGGCATGTTTTCCAGTCTTCTGGGCCGAAGAGAGAAAACAGGAACACAGTTTTCCCCCCACGGCCATGAGCCCCTGGACCCTGAAATCGAGCTGACCACAGTGTGTGGCTTCTGTCTCGGGAGCCTGTGGGCCTCCCCACCCAGCGGTTAAACTCCCTTGGGACCTGCAGACCTGGCTAGAGGAGGTCCTTCCTGCAGACATCTCTCCAGGACCCTTCCTTGCTGAGACAAGAGGCCGTCCTGGATCCTTCCAGAAGCGGGCAGAACTCTGCATGGTGCTTGTCAAGGCCAGGCCTCACGTGGCTGCTCGGTGCAGCGTGGACCAGCGGGGGCCGAGCTGTCGGACACTGTCAAGGTCATGCTGAGGGACAGTGAGTCTCCTTATGGCGGGTCAGTGGAGGGAGGTCCCTGCTGACACAGCAGCAGCCGCCTGAGGAGAAGCCAGGCTGCAGGGAGTGGACGGCAAGCATTGCCTCTGATGAGGCCCCAGGTCACCTGGGCCTTTGTTTCACTAGTCTGCTTGGCCACGAGGACGGTCGGGGGACCCTCCACTAACGCAGGGTGCCTGGCAACGCGACCTACGTGCGCTGGTGTGCACGGGACTGGAGGACAGAGGTGCCGGCCACGACTTCGTGCGCCTGGAATGCCATCCGCAGCCTGAGGATGGTGGTCACCCAGCTGAACCTGGAGTTTCGCTTTCAGGGCAAGAAGTTGCGAGGCTTCCGCTGCGAGCTCACCCGGTCCCCCCATGGGATTGTCCCCGAGACCTTCTTCTCCATCATGTGCCAGATCGTGGTGCCCATCCTGCTCTCCGGCCTGGGCATGATGACCGCCGGCCTGGTGATGAACACCATCCAAGTGCGTACAGGGCGTCGGGGACAGCAGGGTCCCTTCGGGGCAGGAGACCAGGGTCCCCAGATATGTCGGGGTGCCTATCTCAGATCAGCCACGTCAGTCCAGCTAGCTCAGGTCACTTCCGAGTGAGCCTCATGCAAGCTCACTAGGAGTTTGAGTCCTGCCTCTACTTGAGGGAACTTGGCAGACCCCTGACTCAGTTTCCTCATCTGTAAATGGGACTAGCGAGAGCACCACCTTGCAGGGTAGGGAGGACGGATGGCTGGGAGCACCCTGTGCTGCGGCTTCCAGGGTGAGTAGCGCTGCACCCTCCAGCCCTCAGACACCGTGAGGGCTCTTCAGCACCCGAGCAGAGTCCAGGCAGGCGAGGGGAGGCAGCGGACCCTGGGGCAGAGGTGTCTGGGGGCCGTGAGCACAGCCACACTCTGGCTTCTTGGGGGCCGCCTCTGTGGGGCCCCGGGGTGGTCTCAGGCCACGTATGAGCCACTGAGAGATCACTGTCTGCCTAAAGCTTCTCGCCAAGTCAGTGTCTTATCTTGGTAAAACTAGGAAGTGCAGGTAAGCGAAGGAGGAGAGGGTTTGTCACCTCCATGGGCTCTGTGGCCTGTCGCCGCTGCAGTCTCCTGCTTTTCCATCTGTAATGTCACGTTTAAAGTGAACTTTTGAGCCCCGGGGGACATCAGCCAGCTGCCCCTTCCTGGGTGCTCACGGCACCTCCTTCCTGGTGGGTCGCCCAGCATTTACCTATGTCAAGTGGGAGGGAGGGGTGACGGGCACCCCCTGCATGCCCTCCGGTCTCTGAGCGAGGCTCACAGCGCCTCCAGGCAGCCCATGCTTGACCGCCTCTGTGGACGAGACACTCGCCTCTCATGAGGCTGGTACACCTTGGCTGACCTGCCCACCCCTTAGACAGCTAGTGCCCTCTGGGCACAAGTATCCACTTGCAACGTGGGTGCCCAACTCTCTGGCCTTGTAGCGTGACCCCTGGATTTGCTCCACTCCTTCCCTGGGACCCCCTGTGGCCCCGAACTGCCTCACGCGAGCCCAACATCCAGCCCTCCACCCTGTCCTTGTCCCAGTGGCTGTGACCTGGAAGGGTGGTAGGTGGTCTAGTGGGATGTGGGGCAGGGAGTTGTGCTCACCCCTTGTCCGGGGAGGTGCCACCTGGGTGAAGAAATCTGGGTGAGACTGCTCTGGTTTTAGCTCATCCTCTGGGTTGATGTGTCACCTGTGACCCGAGGTCCTGTGTTTTCCTGCCTCATGTTTGTTTTATTTGTTATTTATTTTATTCATTTATTTATTTATTCATGCACTCATTCATTCATTCATTTATTCATTCATCATTCATTCATTCATTCATTCATTCATTCGTTCATTCAGCTAGCCCAGGACAGGGGCATGTGGTCCTGGCATGTCTGGACGCAGCTTCTCCCAGCCCCACACCTAAGCATCACTCACAGGAGAACAGGACCCACTCTCGAGGGTTCCCTCCCCCTGCAGGCCACTGTTTGTGAAGATGGGGGGTGGGTGGGTAGAGTGACTGGGCAGGGAACACAGACCCCCATCTCTGGGTGGGGGCCCCTGGGCGCTTTGAGTCAGAAACAGGGACTAAATCAAACCTATATTTCTTACTATCAATGGCGACTCTGCAGAGGAGTTCGTTTCCATGTGGGGGGGTGACAGGGTTGTGTGGGCAGGCAGGGAAGGCAGCCCACAGAGGGGTGGAGGGGCCTGGAGTGGAGGAACCCGGGCAGGAGGCAGGTCCTTGCTGGCGAGCAGGGTGCGGAGGGCTGATAGAGGGCTGCGGAGGGCTCAGGCCAGATGCTTCTAGAAGACAGGGGGGTTCCCCAGAGCTGCTGATAATGTCAGAACCTCCTGGCCTGGTGACGTGGTCTCCTGCTGAACGTTTTTAAAAAAGAGGGCGGGCTCAAAACTCTGTCAGAGCCAGGAACAAATGCTCAATATTGCTGCTTTGCAAACAGGTAAAGGGAGAAACCAAGGAGAGAAGAACCAGACAAGCATCCTCTTGCTAGTTCTGAGGACTGGAGGGGTCTTGAGAAGACCTGCCCCCTTTCCCTTCAGACCCTAAGGGAGGGTTGCTTTGTAGATGACTCACGGGGGCCCCCTGGAGGTAGATGAATTCACACACCTTTGCCCCTGCTTGTCTCAGGGGTGGGATGCCAGGCACCAGACCTCTGGTCTTCCAGCTGACAAATGGGAGGGGCCTAGCATTTTCTGGGTCTGGCATTTCAGAACCACGAGCCTCTTCTAGCTGAGGGGGTCACAGATATCTATAAGAGTTAAGGAGATAAATGATAAGTCAGGAGGATCAGATGGATCAGTAGGATCAGCACTCAAAATGGGGGAGGGGTGCGGACCAGGGGGAGCAATCTAATTGCTTTTTAAACAAGTAAGGACAGTTTTATTTTTTGTTGTTCCAACTTTTCTTTGTTTTAAACTGCGTCAAAAGTTCTTTTGAAATGTTCATTATATCAGTATAGAACGAACTCTCCCAGATAAGGTAAAAGTAAGTACAAATTCAGTAAATTATGATTAACTGGAGAGGTTAGTTTAAGTCATTTAAAGAAAAGAACATTAGCAGCCTGGAAGATTTCCTCCCAAACATCTTTTCTTTTACTTTTTTTCTTTTTAATTTTCTTTTTTAATTTTATATTTTTAAATTTAATTTCTTTTTAATTTTATTGATTGCACATATACGTATACATATATATTTTACATTGCTTATAAGGACAGTTTTAATTTCCACAAAGATTCCTTCTCTTCCAACTTCTTAGAAACTTGCATCCCTTTCTTTCCTTTTCTTCTTCACATTTGACAGCACCTAGCCAGAGCTCCAATCTCTCTGTGGTGATGAAAAAGTCCTTGCATTTGCCCTAAGCAACCTGTCACCGGCAGTTGGCCTAGGAATCACCATTCCTGTAATGCAGCAGCTTGCAGTTCATCCTGAGCTCTCCCTGTTCAGGAGAACGCTCCCAGCTTTGAAGTCAGAAATCCACTCCTCCTTCCATGTTGCCCCGCCAGGCTGCACCCAGCTGGCTGCCTCGGTCCCCCCCCCTTGTGGTCCTGATTGTCCTGGCCAAAGGTTAAAGGAAGGGGCTCCCTCGTGGCCCCCAGTCCTGATTCACAGAAAACGGAAAAGTTTTCTCAGTCATTATCCTTTTCTTTCATTTAAAGCCATTTAAGGAAGTTGCCAGGTGTGGTGGCACGCGCCTATAATCCAAGCGCTGGGAGGCAAGAAAACAGGGATCACTTGAGTTCGCAGGCTGGAGATGACCCCAGGCAACATACGAGACCTGGTTCTCAAAAAAGCAGCCGGGTGCCGTGGAGGGTGCCTGTAATCCTAGCTACCTAGGAGGCTGAGGCTGGGGATCGCTTGAGTCCCCAGGATCGGGACTACCCTGGGCAACATAGACCCAGTCTCCAAAAAATAAATAAACAAATGATAAGTAAATACATACATAAAGCCATTCAAGGAAGTAGAAAGTCTTATATTATGAAACGAGAAGGCATCTACCAAAGCTTTGGAAATCTGTGAGCTGTGTGTTTGCACTGACGCCCTTGTGCCTTCCCCGGCAGCACTGGCCTGTGTTTATGGAGGTTCAGGACCTTTTGACGTTGGTGCCGTCCCTGGTGGGCCTGAAGGGGAACCTGGAGATGACGCTGGCGTCGCGACTCTCCACGGCTGTAAGTGGATGCTGCTCATTAGGGCCTGTTCTTTCACAGGCTCTACTTGCTCCCTGTCTTCCGTTTCCCCATGGCTGAGCTGGATGGTTGGCCAGGCCTAGGCCAGCCCCTAGGTGTGTGACCTTTGTTTTGTCCTTGAACGATGTCAGTTGGGGCTCTGTGTCTCATGTCCCTGCTCAGCCACCTGCCCCCAAGCCAGGCCCCGCACATTGTCACAGAGCTGTGACCAGCTGGCTTCATGGAGGGTTTGCTAGAAGAGCAAGCAAGGGCTGGAATCTCTTGCTTGGCCAGGCCAAGGATCTCTGTTGGGGGATTCGGTCCCAGGAGGGTACCTGAACTCCCCAGTCCCTGGACAAGCCTTCCTCTGAGCTCCTTAGCTAATGCCATCCTAGTCTGCCACCCTCAGCTCTTCCCTGGAGCAGAACATCTGTTCCCTGTCCCATGCAGAATGGTCTTGCTGCTTCCCTGACACCCGTCACATCCAGCTGTGACAAAAGGTCTGTGACCGAGTGTCAGGGCGGTATGTTCAGGAATGTGCGAGAAGCGCCTGAAGCTGGAAGGGAGAGGGGGCTGCCTGGAGATGGTGAGGGGTTGTCCACTCAGCGGTCACTCCCCCAAGATGCCCAGCTCCTAATCCGTGGCACCTGTGACTATCCCCTTGTGTGCAAAAGATCTTGCAGAGCTGCTGCAAGAAAGAAACCATCCTTTCTGCTTGAAGAGCCACGTTCCGCTGTTCTTTCCGGGTAACTCCGCTGAACATGAACACACTGCCTCTCGTACTGATGATGCCTCCTGCCCCCTGCGGCTGTATTCCGCTCCCCTGTATTTCCTTGTCCCTCTGGGGACACCAGAGGGGGGTGTTGGGCTGCGTGAAGTAAGAGTTGATTGACAGAGGCTGGGTGACATGTGTCAGTCATGCTGAAGACAAAAAAATCCTCCCTGGTTTGTGCAAAGAAAAGTCATTCTGCTTTTTCCTTGAAGACTAGAAACTTAGTGGATTCGGTATGAAAGGGCTAGGAAAATATATTTGCTTTGAAACCTTTTCTTTCCTGTCTTAAAATGTGATGTGCTACAGGCTGGTAGGGGCTCGCTGCTGCCAATTTTTGACCATCACTTTTTATAATCCCTGAAGAAGGGGGGACTTTGTGTGTTAAAGGTGGTGACTTGCAGAGGTGATGTGGGGGTGACAGGTGGTCATTTGAGGTGTGACTCACTGCGGTGGGGGTGGGGGAGACAGGAATACAGATGTCCGGGAGAGTCTGGCCAGAGACCTGGCTGGGGGCGCAGAGCAGCTCACAGCACGAGCCCTCTCCTGTGATTCTGATGAGCTGGAGAGTCAGTTGGTCCCGAAATGGTCCATGACACATGCCTGTGAATGCGCTGGGCACAGGTATGTGTGCTCACACCGCGTGTGGCAGAGATGATGGCCCATGACACCCGATTCCTGAGGGACCCGCATCCTCACCGCTCCTGGCCGTGTGTCAGCGCTGTAGAAGCAGAGCGGAATAGTTTCTTCTGACATCATCGAACCCATCCCTGCTGATTCCTCTCCGGGTTTCAATTCTGCCCTCTTTCCGGAAGGAGTGAGCTGGCTTTGGACTGACTCTTGCCCTTTCTCCCTGTCCTAGGCCAACACTGGGCAGATTGATGACCCCCGGGAGCAGCAGAAAGTCATCAGCAGCAACCTCGCCCTCATTCAGGTGACTGTCCCCTCTGTCCACTGCAGAGTTTCTGCCCTGCTTTTGCATCTGCAGCCAGACCTGCACAGCCCGGGGTGGGGAGGTGGGGGCCTAGAGAGCCCTTGTCCTGAACCCAGGGGGCAGGGCCACCAGCGTGCCCCACACCCGCCGGACTAGCTGGAGCCTTCCTGAAAGATCTGCCTGGCCTCAGTGAGCGGATGGCCTGTTCTTCCCACCATTTCAACTCATGCTGCTTGTCAAGGTCCCTGACATCCTCCTAATGAACATGTCTGGTGATCGTAGCACGTGTAATCATGCTGTTTCTTTCTGGAGCATCTGCCAACCCTTCCCCCTGGGCCCCACCCCTGTCTCTGTCGGTTCCTTCTCAGCCTTTGAGAGACTTGAGAGACTTCCCCCTCTGTCCCTTAAATGCTTCACGTGCCTTTCAAATGTGTCCCTCCTTCTAGCGGATGGGAGCATCTGGAGAGGAGCTCTCCAGTGTCTGGGGGGCTGGGGGAGGCCATTTGCGGGGGGGGGGGGAGGGTCTGTGCGGCTGGAAGCCACAGAGCGCTGCTGCCAAGACCAGTGCGGGTGGGAGAGCCCTTGAACAGATCCCACCCTTGACAAGGACTAGATTCCAAGATGGAAGAAGGCGCCTGAGGGGGCGGAGAGGAAAGCAGGCCTTTTCAAGGAACGGGGTTGAAGGAGGGCATTTGTCTGTTTTGCCCAGGGCAGGAGGGCTGGTGGTGGACATTGGGGTGAGGGGAGAGGGGCCCCGACGGGTGGTAGAATGGCCTTCGAGATGAGAAGGGAGGCCTGGGGAAGGGCGGGCAGCAGTGGCCGAGGTCAGGGATTTTTCTCCTGTTTCTGATCTCTTCCCGACAGGTGCAGGCTACCGTTGTGGGACTCCTGGCTGCCGTGGCCGCACTGCTGCTGGGCGCTGTGTCCAGGGAGGAGCTGGACTTCTCGACGGCGGAGCTGCTGTGTGCCAGTAGTGTCCTCACCGCCTTCCTTGCTGCCTTCATCCTAGGTGAGCTGCCCCTTGCCCAGCTCTGCCACGGGCAGTTCTTTGAGGGGTGAGAGGTAGGAGCGCCCGTGGAGGGACACAGGCTCCTGCCAGAGACAGGAAGAGCTGGGCCTTTACCCCCTGCGGGCGGGGAGGCAGGACGGGTGTACCGGAGAGCTGCGGCGCACGCTCTCCCCTCTGCCTCCTGAAAGGTTCCGTCTGTGTCCTGTGGACCTGTGTCCGGTCAGTTAGCCTGGAGACATTTCAGTGAGGGGGGCTTGCTGTCAGGGCAACGAGATTCACGTGTTACTGACATCTTACCTCGAGAGGCCTTTCCTACATTGTTCCAGAAAAAGAAAAGACTGGTGGGCCCAACATGGACCAATGACTTGGAGCTTGAGGAGTTGGAGTGACCGGAGTGGGGGAGGGTGGGAGATAAGGGGTACAATATGGAAAGGAGGACCACCTCTAAGGGGAACAACAACCATACCAGCGGGACCAATATTGTACGAAAATTACAAAATAAGAATCTAAAAATTAGAGAGAGAGAGAGAGAGAGAGGGAGAGAGGGAGAGGCAGGGCTTTCCTCAGCAATTCCCACGAGTTCTGGCTCCTCCCTTCTCCCACCAGGCCCTCCTGCTCTCCTTTCAGAGCACGTAACAAAATGTGAAATTGTGATTCAGCCTTAGTGACGTGTGAGTTAGGGTCACTGACCCCACCCCCCACCCCCAACACTGTTGAAGATTTACATACAAGTTCTGGATCCCCAAAACTTAACTACTGCTTGCCGGCAGTTGGTCAGAAGCCTCACCTGACTTTTTGTTTTCCCGTTTCATTTTCCTTGTTAATAAAACAAGTTGATTCAAGTACATTTGACTGGCAACTGCATAAATATAAATAACCTGCATTTTGAGATAAATAACCTGTATTTTGTATGTCATATTATTATGTCCTGTGTTGTACAATCCAGTTAGAGAAAAGACAGAGTTAAGACCCACTTGAGGTGAGACATTCATGGTACTTCATGGTCCGTGCTGAATGTATGTCCCTGTCAGTTCTCGTTGCTTGTTCTCAAGAAAACTTGCAGATAAGTGGGCTGGGTGGTTGACAGCCTATTGAGACAGTGTCTTGTTTTCTTTGCTCACCTTCGGCTACATCTCTTTGCTCCCTGAGGGCTTCTGCTTCTCCTTCTCTACTAGCTATTGCTCCCTTGATCAACTCCTACCTCCACAGACACACCCTACATGTCTAAAGAAGGTGGGAGACAGAAGCCTCCACAAACTGTGTCTTCAGAAAACTCACTTGTGTTGGTGGGGAAACTATAATCGACATGCATGCAGTTAAGAGAGTAACCCCAAGCCTGTGTACTCAGCAATCTCTGAATGTTCATGACTCAGCGTTCTCTGAGTGTTTGACTCAGCATTCTCAGAGTGTTATGACTCAGCGTTTTCTTAGAGCTCATGACTCAGCATTCTCTCAGTGTTTGACAGCATTCTCTGAGTGTTATGACTCAGCGTTTTCTCAGAGCTCATGACTCAGCGTTCTCTTAGTGTTTATGACACAGCATTCTCTGAGTGTTATGACTCAACATTCTCTGAGTGTTTGTGACTCAGCTTTCTTTGAGTGCCTACTAGGTGCCAGGCACTGCTCTGGAACTGGGTGTAGCCTGGGAGCTCAGTACACAAGGATTCTGTCTTGTGCTCCTTTTATTTTGGTTCAAAGGGAGATGTCTGTGCAGCCATATCACTTTCAGCTAAGTGCCCAGTGGCTCTTCTTTCTAAACTCTCCTCTGATTGGCTCTCTAGGGTAGCCCACGTTCATGGTCATGCTTCATTTGGCATCCTGTTGATTTACTTCAAATGCTTGTTCACTCATGGACTGTTTCCCCATCCCACATGCATGTATTGTTTGGGGCCAGAGCCCAGTCGTCACTTTCGGCTCTTAACACAAGCCCGGGCATCTAACCAGCTCCCAAATGTTTGCTGAAAGAGGGACTTTAATGTGATTTTCTTCTGCATTGTATTGAAATCAGGTCTTACCCATGTGGAGCAGTTGCCAGTCAAATGCAAGTTAAGCAACTTGATTTATTAACAAGGGAAATGAACTAGGAAAACAAAAAGTCCTTAATGCCACAGGTAGCCAGTTATCTTACCCCAGTTACTATTTTCAGTCCCAAAGGTCCAAAGACACATGTCCAAGATGGTGCCCCTTTGCTGCTCCAAACCTGAGGCAGGCACTCTGCAAAGTCCAGTCTTTCTCTAGCGTCTTCTCTTCGCTTCTTCTCCAGCGCGCTGCGCTGCTCCACTTCTTCAAGGCCCTTCAAATTTCTCCCACAATTGCTGATGCATAAATCAGCTTTCCAGATATGCCTACTTGCTGCAGCTCCATGCACTTCCTTTACCAGGTTCACCTTTGGTTCACCAGGCTTGCCCTCAGCAGTCCCTGGTCACCCCTGGCCTGCCATTTTGGCATCTGACACCTCACCAGCTACATCTCTGCCAGCTACTCTCCCACTGTGTGGCTCCTTGCCACCACCATCTCACCTTTTCAGGGGGTTTCCCCCGGTCAGGCCAAGTGGACCTATGCTCTCAATCTGCCATTCTTGTCTCTTCCTTTTTTCCTGTTCTCGCTTCTTTTATGCCCCATTTCCTGTTTCCCATTTTCTCTCACGGTTCTTTCAGACTCCGCCCATCTGCATCACTACCTTGTAGCAGTATGTCTACATGTGTCTTGCAAACCATGTGCAAGTGCAGAAGGAACAAAGGACGTTACATGCTGCCCTTTGTATTCAAACGCCTGCCCATCAGCTGACCACCTCCTGCCCCCCTTCTCATGCGGCACTGCATCACCGGTGCTGAGCCTCCCATGTGGATCCCTACACTTTGAGTCTCTCTGCCCTCCCCTGCAGGAATGCTGATGGTCTGCATAGTGATCGGCGCTCGGAAGCTTGGGGTCAACCCAGACAACATTGCCACACCGATTGCAGCCAGCCTGGGGGACCTTGTCACTTTGTCCATACTGGCCTTGGTTAGCAGCTTCTTCTATAGACACAAAGGTAGGGGTCACGGGGATGGGGGTGGGGAGGGTGGGGGGAAGGGTTGGCCCAAGCCCAGGGTACAGCCTGCGGCACTCAAGGTACCATCTTCCAGGGGACATCTGAGGCTTGGAGTCTGGAGTCCTTCGCAGGGCCACAGCCCACTATTCACCAGGGGCCGGTTTGCTAACTGACTCCTCCTGTTTTCCTGCCCCCATTGGAGGTGATGAGCTATGCGGGTCAGCAGACATGAGGGTGGTCAGTCCATTTCAAGACAGGGTATTAGGAGTCCCAGGTAACAATCCAAGGCAAATCCTGCCTCATTACTTCTTGAACCTTTTTATCTTATTTCTCTCTCTTCCCTGAGAGTTGCCTATGCTCACCAGTACTGGAGCGCGTGCTGGCCACCTGGGAGCTCCAGTATCTCTTCCGTTCACTGCTCACGGACAGCTGTGATATTTTTGCCTTTTTTATTCCTCTTCGTGTAAAGTTTAGAATAAGGGTGGGCGTGGTGGCACGCACCTGTTGTCCAAGTGCTGGGAGGCAAGAGGCTTGGGATTGCTTGAGTTTGAGGGTTTGAGACTGCCCTGGGCAACATAGCGAGACCTGATCGGGTGCAGTGGCGGGTGCCTATAATCCTAGCCACCTTGCAGGTTGAGGCTGGGAATCACTTGAGTCCAAGGTACCCTGGGCAACTTGAGTCTTCTGTACCCCAGGCAACATAGCAAGACCTAGCCTTCAAAATAAATAAATAATTAAAATAAAAAATAAAGTTTAGAATAGGATATAGTGGGTGTACTAGATGAATCCAGTGCCAACTCAGGTCAGAGTTGGGCCCCACTCGCATAGCTTTAGAGGCTGTGAGGTTGCTTACAAGCTGCTGTTTAGCTGAAGTAAGCTCGGGGAGCCATCTGGCTCCCAGAAAAGAAACAGGGAGTAGACAGACAAGTCAAGAGTAAAAAACCACACATATGGGGTCCCGTTTGTTAGGCCCCATATTGGGCACCATTTGTTAGGAGTCCCATGTGGGAAAGAAGAATACATGAGACAGAGGAGATGGATAGCGATCTGTGGGGTCAACCCACAGAACGGGGATCCTGGGAAGCATGTTCAGGTCCAACTTTAATGAAGTTATGAAGCCCCTTATATACCCTCACAATGAGCTGATGAGGAAGTAGCAACCTGATTCCCAAAGGCGTACGTGACCTCCAGCAGGAAGGATGTGCGATAACAGAATTTACCTGTGGGGGTAACAGTCATTATTTTTTTTTTTTTTTGAGACTAGGTCTTGCTATTTTTGCCCATGGAACCCCAGGCTCTCCTTGCCCGGGGTACCACAGACTCAAGCAATCCCCAGCCTCAGCTTCCCAGGTAGCTGGGATTACAGGCACGCGCCACCACGCCTAGCTATTTTTTTTTTGGAACTAGGTCTCGCTACGGGTCCCAGGCAGGACTCGAACCGCGATCCCTAGCCACGGCCGCTTCATAGGCTGAAGCTTACAAGCACGAGCCACCGTGCCCAGCCGGTAACAGTCATTATTAATTGGTCATATGTCTCTTGGGACATATTCCAGAGAAGTTAGGAAGCTGTGTCACCAGTGAGAGACATGCTGTTGACCACCCTCTAGTGTGCCCGAGGAGTGAGACGGATAAGAAGTGTTCTTTTTCTCTTAAAGCGTATCTCTCAACCTGCATCAGCGCCTCACGCAGGGGTAGCTGGAGGGCAGAGTGACAGCGCCTCCTCGGGAAAGGCAGTTCAACCAGACACAAGTAAATGGCCTGTGAAGTAACTCTGCAGAGCAGGGTTGCAGCGGAGGGCCACAGAAGGAGCCATGTGGGGCCCGGGGGAGGGTTGGCAGATGCCCAGGGAGTGGTTGCACATCTCATGGCAAGAAGCGCTGGTGACCAGAGACCTCCAGGGCTGCCCTGGAACACAGCTCAGCTCACACCCAGCATGGTATGGACAGGAAGAAGCCGCCACAATTCACAACACGCCCAGGTGTCTCCTTTTCCATGCTCCCCTGTCCAGTCTCGCTGAGAGAGCTGCCCACAGTTTGCCAGGGGTGTGTCCACTCCCAGTGTATGTCCACTCCCAGTCCCCAGGGGTAGGAAGCACACGTGTACAGAGGACAGGGTTAAAGACAGTGGGAGCTGGGGCATGCGGTGACAGACCCTTGGAGCATATGTTGGAGACAAGTGTAGCTGCAGCTTTGCAGATCATGGCCTTGTGGGGACACGGATCAGGGACACGGAATCACCCCATTGGTTGGCCACTGGAGAAGACACAGCTCTGGGAGCCTTCTGGCATTTTCTGCCCCAGCTCTGCAACCATCTCCTTGGTGCCCGGGAAGTTCATGAGAGGAGTCTCGAAGGTCTAATAAGACGCCTGAATGATTTTTAAAGTGAGTTTGAGACAAGACTTGAGTCTGGGTTCATGAGTTTGAGCTCAAAGTGAATCAGTCACTGGAGGAGCTCGGCCGTCAGCTGGAGGCGTCCCTCTGATGAGGATCGCAGGTCTCTCTGATGAGACGAGGGGCTGACCGGGCGTGACCCGGTGGGCTGACCTGCATCCTCTTCTCCCCCCAGAAAGTCGGTACCTGAGGCCACTAGTCTGCCTCGGCTTCGTGGCCCTGGTGCCCGTGTGGGTCCTCATCGCCAGGCGGAACCCGCCCATCATGAAGGTCCTCAAGTTCGGCTGGCTGCCCATCACCTTGGCAATGGTCATCAGCAGGTGAGCCTGAGTGAGGGCCAGGGAGGGTGGCCTGAGGTGGACAGCGGGGCTCCTGGACGAGTGGTCACGCACCAGCCGCGTCACAACGCCCAGGGCTCCTTCTCCGCCCCAGGCACTGGTGGGGTCAAGGGCTCTCATCCGGAGCCCTAACTGTCCCCACGCTGAGAGGTGGTCCTGAGCCCTGGGGCACCGGGAGCGTCACACCCGTGTCTTGGTTCCCTGTCCATCGTCACTCTTGGGAGCCCAGGTGCCAGGCTGCCCCTTAGGCTATGGGGACCCCTCCCCTCGCTTCAGGCTGTGGCCCAGTGAGCGTGTTTTCTATGGTGTGGCTGTCTGAGGGACCCAGGGGGGCTGAGGGAGTCACTGAGCCCAGGTCTGCACCCCCAGCCTCTCACTGAGTGCCCGTTCCACCAGCCGACCCGGACGGGGCCACCACTGTCTTGTCTTTTCTTTTTCCTTTTTTTTTTTTGAGACTAGATCTTGCTAGGTTGCCCAGGGTAGTTCCAAACCCACAGACTCAAGCGATCCCCAGCCTCAGCCTCCCAGATATCTGGAATTACAGGCGCGCGCCTGGGATTACAGGCGTGTGCCACCACACCCGGCTATTTTTCTTGAGACCAGGTCTCACTATGTTGCCCAGGGTAGTCTTGAACCTGCGGACTTACATGATTCCTAGTCTCAGCCTCCCTTCCCAGGCTGAGATTAAGGACGCTGTCACCGCACCCGACCCCACCATCCTTTCTTTTCCTTTTTCTTCTTTTTTTTTTGAGACTAGGTCTTGCTAGGTTGCCTGGGGTAATCCCGAACCCACTAACTCAAGTAATCCCCAACCTCAGCTTCCCAGATAGCTGGGATTACAGGTGCGCACCACCACACCCGACTAGGTCTCACTATGTTGCCCAGGGTAGTCCTGAACCCATGGACTCAAGCGATCCCCAGTCTCAGCCTCCCAGATAGCTGGAATTACAGGCGCGCACCACCACGCCTGGCTATTTTCTTGAGACCAGGTCTCGCCTATGTTCCCCAGGGTAGTCTCGGGTCCCCATCCCTCCTGTGGTCCAGGAGTTGTCATGGGACAGAGCCTGGCGGGCTGAGCCACCTCGGAGGGCGTGTGTTATTCATTGATTATGGGCCGGCATCTGATGGGCCTTCTGGGACAACTGAGACAGCAGATGGGGCTAGGCATGGATGTGTGGGTGCACAGGGCCCTGGGGAGTCCTGTTGGACTGCAGATTTTCCGTGTAGCCACAAGGTAAGGGATCCTGGCAGGCGGGGGGGCCCCAGGGGTGTGAGAGGCAGGGTTGTGTGCCTGCGGTGGCGCCCCCTGCAGGCAGCCGCTGCCTTCTCACTGCCCTCTGCTCTCTCCCCAGTCTTGGCGGGCTCATCTTGAACAAAACCATTTCTAAGCAGCAGTTCAAAGGCATGGCCATCTTCACGCCCATTATATGTGGTAGGTATTTTATGATTCTCTGGGGCCCCTGGGCTGGGTGGAGTCTCAAGGGCCTGATGTTGGGGGCCCAACAATTCACTGGGAGGGAGTTCCGGCCCCAGGTCTTAGGGGGGCAGGTCGGGATGGGGAACCTGGTTGGGGGCTGCTTTTTCCCAGATGGAAGGAGAGGGGCAGTGGGGAAGATGGGGGGTGGGGGACCACTCTGCCAGCCACTGCTCACTAGCGCCACACCACCAAGCCCAGTGCTCTTCCCACAGCGTTAATTAAATCCCTGGGGGAAGGTGCAGATTTCAGCCCAGGATTTATTTGCTGGCTCCTGCGGACTAAAGATGGCTTTCAGAACCATAGTTAGGTCGGGCGTGGTGGTGCACAGCTGTAATCCAAGCACTGGGAGGCAGAGAGGCCAGGAATCTCTTGAGTTCGCGGGTTCAAGACTACCCTGGGCAACATAGCAAGACCTGGTCTTGAAAAAGCAGCCGGGTGCAGTGGCGGGTGCCTGTAATTCCAGCTACCTGGGAGGCTGAGGTTGGGGAATCGCTTGAGTCTGTGGGATCGGTGCTACCCAGGGCAACATAGTGAGACCTAGAAAAAAAAAAAAGAAACAGAGAGTTAGTCTTGTGGCTTTTATTCTAGACATTTAAAGCTCAGATATTTACACATTGAAACCTGGCTGTCTTCTTAAAAGGCAGATGATGACACAGGTTTTATGGGCTTGACCAAGAATCAGCTGCCACTGAGGTGGGACCTGGGAGCCCAATTTGCCTCAACCTCTACCCCCAACCCCCTCCCAACCCCCTCACCCCCTCCCTTACCTCCATCCCCTCTCCCCCCTCCCAGCTGTCTTCTACCCTCTTCTTTGTGATTCATCTTTGTGGCTTAGCCCCTGAGGTCATTTTTGTTGACCCCACGTTTAACCAAAGCTTGGTTTGTGTCTGGTTCTGAGCCAGCTTTAAAAACAGGGTCAACCAAGTGGGAACCAGGCATTACTTGTTGCCTGCTTTGCTTGATGCCCAGCCTGGCCTCAGGGGACTTCGGAGAGATGCTTCAGAGGCCCTTGGGCACCACTGTGTCTGCAGACACGCCCACATCCATGAGAACCCAGGCTTGTGGGCATGTTGGTGTGCTGGGCTGCCTAGCAGGTCTGAACTCTGACACAGTTCCACAAGTCCTGTTCCACTGCGGTAACGGCGGCAGAAAGGTCAAACCCAAATGGCCACAACATAGAAATGTTTTCCTTGGTTGTCTCCAACTGGGGTACCTATAAGTGAAGCAGATGCTATGGTATACTGTTAGGCAATAAGGAGAGGTGGGGAGTAGGGCAAATCTTGCTGCATGTTCTTGGATTACGGAGAACAGTGCCTGCTCATCTCTGACCATTTGCTACCATGCGGTCCAGGTCACCCTTGCTCAGTGCCAAATTAAACGTGGGATCAAGTGAAAGGGAGGAAAAAACTACGAAACTCTGAATCAGTCAAGGAAGGTTTCTTGGAGGAAATAAACTTAAAACGTGGGGGAAGTAAACTTAAAATGTCAAAGATTGGCATAAAGAAAGGGAAATCAGCTTCTTTTACTCCCTGAAGGTGTTGGTGGCAATCTGGTGGCCATTCAGACCAGCCGGATCTCCACCTACCTGCACATGTGGAGCACACCTGGCATCCTTCCCCGCTGGATGAAAAAGTTTTGGCCTAATCCATGCTCTACTTTCTGCACCTCAGGTGGGTCTGGTGTCTTCCACAGGTCACGTGCCCATTTCTCTAAACAAATAAAAACGGACATCACTGGAACCTGATGTTTGTGACAATGGACATCTGAGACCACCGCTGACCTCAGCATGGCTCAAGTCCAAGGATGTAGCTTCTGTCCCTAAGACCTCTCTCCCAAACCTGCTTTAGCTGACTTACTCATTCACTTGAACGCTTAGTGTCAGCCAGGTACTCGGTGTCAGGTGACAGCGGTGACATAAAACAAATTCTTTTTTATTCTTTTTTATTTTTATCTATTTTTTTTTGAGACTAGGTCTCACTGTGTTACCCGGGGTAATCCCAAACCCATGGACTCAAGCGATCTCTAGCCTCGGCTTCCCAGGTAGCAGGGATTACAGGCATGTGCCACCATGCCTGGCTATTTTTTTTGAGACTAGGTCTCACTCTGTTGCCCGGGGTGGTCTTGAACCCGTGGACTCCAAGTGATCCCTAACTTTCACCTTCCAAATAGCTGGGATTACAGGTGCACGTCACTGTGCCCAGCTACGAATTCTTTTTTAAATTGTCTTACTTAGCTCAGGCTGCTGGATGGCCCAGAAACCACCAAATGGTTCTCATAGGCTGGGAGTTTGAGGTCAAGGCAGCAGCATACAGGGTATCTGGGACAGGTTGTCATCTCGCTGTGTCCTCACAGGTGACAGACCAAGTAGCTCCCCAGGGCCTCTATACAAGGGCACTAACCCCACTTGGTGTGGCCCCACCCCCAAGACTTAATCACCCACCAAGGCCCCATCCTTATGCCATCACATGGAGTAGATGAAGGCTTTGAGGTTCACAGCATTCAGTCTCCAGCCGTACCTCATTAGTTCATGGAATTATTATCTACAGGTTTTCCTGTAGATTTGTAAAGGTTTATGCTGGCTGCCAAGAGTAATTATTTTGTGTACAGCTTTTAAAATATTTTGTAACTCCAGGCGTGGTGGTACGTGCCTGTAATCCAAGCGCTGGGAGGCAAGAGGCCTGGGATCGCTTGAGTTCGAGGGTTCGATACTACCCCGGGCAACATAGCAAAATCTGATCGCGAAAAAGCAGCTGGGCGTGGTGGTGGGTGCCTGTAATCCCAGCTACTTGGGAGGCTGAGGCTGGGGATCGCTTGAGTCCAGGGTATCGGAACTACCTCGGGCAACATAGCAGGACCTAGTCTCAAATAATATATATACATTTACTTATTTACTTATTTATTTTTTTGGTAACAAGAGTCTTTTTGATTCCTCCTCTCATTTTCCATCCCAAGTAAATTTCGGTGCTCGTTCGCATCCTTACCCTCTGTTGTTCCATGGTAGCATGATTTTTTTCATTTCCTTATTCCTTTGATGAAGTACATTCATTCCGAGTGAACAGCGTCTTCACTCTTCACTAGACCCCCTCCGGCTTCTGTTTGAGAGGCTGAGCACTTTACGTTACGTCGTCACGAGCATGTGTGGTGAGTCCCATTTCCTGCAGAGGCTCAAAGCCCTCACAGGCTCAGCCTGACGTCTCCCACTTCTATGAACAAAGGCACTAGCCCCCTGAGCTAAGCTCTCCTCCCTTGCCATTCCCGAGCCCTGACCACCTCACTCCCCTGGGTTCGCCTTTCCGGCATCCCCCAGACTCAGACCGCAGCCTAAATGTCATCTCCCCGTGCAAACGCCCCATCCCCAGCTGCCCTGCTTGCCTCTTCCTGGTCTGAAGTGACCGTCCTCATTCTCTGCTGGCACCTGAACAATGTGGAGGCTGCACTGGGGTCCGTCAGCCAAGGTGACTTCTGCCACCAGGAGCGTCTCGCGATCGATCGCCTGGGTTTGGTCCCATCTCTTCCAGATATCAACTCCACGTCAGCCCGGGTCCTGCTCTTTCTGGTGGTTCCAGGCCACCTGATTTTCTTCTACATCATCTACCTGGTGGAGGGTCACTCGGTCACAGACAGCAAGGTTTTCGTGGCGCTTTACCTGCTGGCTGGCCTGGTCCAGGTGAGGCCGCCCCTGCAGCTGCAAAGCTCAGCTAGCAGGCACTTCCCTGTCCTGGGTGAGGTGGCCAGGGTGCGGGTGGGGGGCCTGAACATGCAGCCCCCCTTGCCCAGGAGGGGAGAAAACTCGTCCCAGCCAAAGGGTGTGGTCCAAACACAGACTGAACCGGCTATGCTGCGTACAATAGCTGCTCACGGCTCACGGCCCCGTTTATGGCATAGGGCACACTGGTCATGGCACATGGCACGCTGGCCATGGCACACGCCACATCACACGCTCCGCCCCAGGCTGCACGCTCCTGGGCAGAGGCGCTGTCCTGCCACGGATGCAGCAAGCTACCGTGAAGCAGGCTGGTGCCTAACGAGGCTGGCTGACCAGGTCAGGTGCCTTGCTTACCACAGGGGTGGGCAGTGCAGGGCCCTTCTGGGGGTTGCTGAGTAGCACGCATGGGTCACTGGTGACAAGGACTTGGGGACAGAGCTGGTGCCTGCCCCGAGGGACCCTAAGCCAGCAGACCCTGCTGAGGGACTGGCTGCCTAGCATCCCAGTGGCCAGAGCCTCTGCGGGCATGACTGGGCGATCCACAGCTGGTGCTGGTACGAGCCAACCCTGAGGCCTGACTCGGGCTGTGTGGACACTCCGTGGCAGCCTCAGGGAAGGCCAAGGAGCCAGAGCCACCTCTACCCAAGGCAGGGCCTGGCTAGGCCCTGGCTGAGGCTCCACGGTCCTGAGCAGCGGCTGCAACAGAGGGGAAAGGCTGGGGAGCGGCAGGCTTGTCTGGTACCTAAGGATGCTGGGAGCTGGCCGGCCAGGTGGGAGGCAAGGCCCTCGCTGCACCAGCTCAAAGCTGGGCTTCAGCGCCCCCGGTCAGGCTGGAAGAAGGGAACTCCCTGGGGTGCCAAGTCCGTCAGGGATCTGCCCTTGACACCTCTAGTGTGGTGACACGTGACTTTCTGGCTTGGCCATCGACAGGTGACGATCCTGCTGTACCTGGCGGAGGTGATGGTTCGGATCACGTGGCACCAGGCCTTGGACCCTGACAACCACTGCATCCCCTACCTCACCGGGCTGGGGGACCTCCTCGGAACGGGCCTCCTGGCCCTCTGCTTCCTGCTCAGCTGGCTACTGAGGAGCACGGCCGGGCTGGACAGTGTCTCCGAACTGGCATCAGCGCCTCCCTAGCGAGCGCGGCAGCCCCAGAGGCTCGTGGTTTCCCCTCCCCCAGCAGGGCTGAAGCGCACACACTCCCTGGCTGGGTCCTGGCTACCTTCCGCCTCCGCACCGGCCTTCGCCAGCCTCCTGGGAGACGCTCTCGCACTGGACGTGGAGCCTGAGCCCTGCAGGGGCCTGGCACCAGGGGCACTGTGTGTGCTTGGGGGGTGTGGGGCCAGGGTGTGCATGCGGACAGGAGGGGTCCAGCCCGAAGCTGCCGAAGGAGCAGGTGTCCGGTGTGTTGGGGCCTGGGTGGCCCTGTTTCGTGCCAGGCAGGCTGGAGGCAGGTGAAGCGGGAAGGAGACCCATGCCATGGGAGCCAGGCCCGGACCTCTCTGGGCCTCGGCTCTCCTGCCTCCTTCACCGGCTGGTAGCTGGGAGGCCTCTGTGCTGCCAGGGTGGGCAGAAGGGGGGCCCCCCACGCCCGTCCTCCGCTTCCAGCATCCACACTTGTCACTGCTAACCCTACGTTGACTTTTTTTTTTAAAGCAAAAACTGTGGTTAGGATTTTAATAAACATAAAATAAAACAGATCCCAGTCTCCGGCCTTCTGTGTGCTTAAAGGTAGCTGGTGAAGCTGGGCATGGCGGTACGTGCTTGTTAAGCACCAGCCTATGGAGTCGCGGTAGGGTCTGGGGATCGTGGTTCGAGTCCTGCCTGGGGCAACACAGCAAGACCTAGTCTCAAAAAAATATTTGGGCGTGGTGGCGTGAGCCTGTAATCCCAGCTACCTGGGAAGCTGAGCCCCAGGGATTGCTCGAGTCACTGGTACCCCGGGCTACGTGAACCTGCGGTTCCCCGGGGCAAAAATAGTGAGACCTAGTCTCAAAAAAAAAAAAAAAAAAAAAAAAGTAGCTGGTAAGACCTGGGGTCTGAGGCTGTTTCTCTGGTACAGCATTGCTTTTTCTTTTTTTAATATTTTCTTTTTGGATTTTATGTGATTGTTGATCCCTGTGGGAATGCCCCCCACCATACCCCCTCTGGTCGCTCCGCCTCCCTTCTTACTGTTTTCCCATGTTTAGCTCTGGTCTTTTTCCTTTCTGGAGCTAGATCCTTATCCTGGGTGAAGGTGTGATTTCTTGGGACATGGTAGACTGTGCTGAAATTGGGTGCAAAAGTGGTAGAAGCCTCCAACCGATAAGCCACATTTAAATTGCGGTTGCTGCCACCCAGATTCCCTCAGGTTCGTATCACCCACGCGTAACCGCTGCCAGTCAAAAATGCAGGTTAACAACAGGGTTTATTTACAAGGGAATATTAACAGGGGAAAACAAAAAGTCCTCAAAGCCACTAGTGGTCATTTATCTGACCCCAGTCACCATTCTCAGTCCCAAAGGTCCCAAAGACACATGTCCATGGTGGTGCCCCTTTGCCCCTCCAAACCTGAGGCAGGCACTCTACCAAGTCCAGTCTTTCTCTGGCATCTTCTCTTTGTTTCTCTCTCCAGTGTTCCAAGCTGCTCTGCTTCTTCAAGGCGCTTCAAACTTTTTCCACAATTGCTGATGCACAAATCAGCCTTCCACACCCCTGGCCGTCTCCAGGTACCAGCTCACTATGCCACCTTGCTGCGGTGCCACACTCTCCACACGTCACTCTTCTACCAGTCACCATGGCTCCTCACCACCTCCAGCTCACTCTTCCAGGGAGCTTCTGCCCAGCCTGGTGACTCGGGCTACCCTTGATCTGCCTGCCATTCTCTTTTCTCTTCTCCCCAAAAGTCTCTTCTCCTTTCCTTTTTATCTTTTTTCCCCCTTCCTCTCTAAAAGCCAAAAGCCCCAATTTCCCTTTATGCATCCTCTAGGTGATAGTTTCTCTCTTCTTGGTCCACACCCAGAATTTGCAACAAAGTAAAAGTACCCTTTTCCTGTTTAGGCCCCTTTAACCTCTGTGTTTGTCAGACACAGTTAATGGCATCAGTGCCTAAGTTGTAATACTGCGCATATTGGGGTCCTAGCTTCACACTGCCCATATTGGGGGTCCCGGCTTCACAAGCACCTCACTTTCTGTTGGTGGCTAACTCACTAATGACAGCTGGGGCCGTGGCTTGGACTCCATGTGGTAAACAGGCGGTCACTCACCCACAGGCTGGCTCCGACCTCTCCGTGGGTGTTCCCGAAGGAACGAGATGGTGCGCTAGAGGGAGCCACTGAGGGGGGGCTGAAGGCTGCAGCAGAAGGAGCACAGAGGGGACAGAGGGGGCGCAGAGGGGAAGTGGTGGGGGCTGGGCACAGTGGGGAGCTGTCAGAGCCGGGTGGCCCCTAAACCACAGCGCAGTCAGCAGTGGGATGGCCTGGGAACGTCTTGGAAAGAACAGCTACGACCAGCTTGTGGCCTGGCAGAGAGTCCTGGGAATAGATGCCCCGAGCTTATTTTCTGCCCACTCTTCCACCCCCTGTTAGTGTCTAATCAGCCAAATGCCACCAGAAGTTAAATGAGGGGGGGCAGGAGCTGGTGATTCATCCATAATGGTCTCTTGCCCAGGGGGCACAGAGTCAGGTGGGGTGGGCAGTGGATCTGGAGAAGCAGTGGAGAATGTCCCTCACACCTATGTGCCCAGCCCCGGGGCTCCGTACCGGGAACGCACCTGTGGCCATAGCATTCACCCCACTCTCAAGGGCTGATGGTCACCAGTCCGCACCGCACAGATGAGCGTTCAGTCACGGTCCCAGCAGCCCTTGGGGCCAGTGGGCTTCTAGTCATAGACACTACATGGTGTAATTATGTCCACAGTGAGTCTGAACTGTGACCTCACCTCTCTAAGAAGGAAGCGTTGATGTTCAGTTTGGTGCTCGTGTGTGCACATGCGAGCATGATGACTTATTAGCTCCTTCCACACCGTTGGAATAACTCATTCTTACTTTTGTTGTGAAAATTATCCCAGATGTGGTCAGGGGAACCCACTTGCTCTTCTGTTTCCTTCTCAACTGTTGCCTGGTCTTTGCATCTCCTCGCTTTCCAGCGAAAGACACTTGGAATTCACCTTGTACTTTCCTTCCGGCAACCTCAGACTTGTCAGCCTCAAACATTTCTCCAATGGGACATGGTTGCTATTAGTAGGGGATAAAATGAGAAAGTAAGATTTAGGCGGCAGGTATAAATTATATGATAGGGGCCCTTTTATTTTTTTGATAGGCCCTTTTATTTATTTTCTGATCTCCCTCCCTGATAGGCCCTTTTAGTAGACAGAGCTATCACTCACACACACACGCACACACACACAGACACACACACACACTTATGGTAATAGCGTGACTCTTTTCCCTTCCTTCCTCATGTAGCTGCATCTTCTTGTGACACCTGTTAATACTTAAAAGTAAGGAGGGTTTCGTTCAACAGACGTTGCAATAGTTAGGGGGGCCGTTGCAGCGGGGTCTCAACTATGGATTCAAGGCAAAGTAAATATCTACAGCATCGGGGCAGGCCGGGGCAGTGGGTGGAAAGTGACAAAGAGGGAAATAATTGACGACAGGCCAGAGGGTGCAACATCACCCGGAGGTTGGTGGGGTGTGGGGGCGGGGGTGAGACGAGGCCTATTCTTGTTAACATTGCAGGGAGCAGGGGGGAAGACCAGTCTTAAGAGGCAGGAGGAGCTGGAAACAGCTCAGGAACTTCCCAGAGGTTGGCGAGGACGGGTCTTGGTGTCCACCTCGCGCATAAAGGCTTCAGCTTCAGCTCGCCCAGCAGTTAACGTAGCAGCCTCACAACTCAAGATTTTATTCTGCGTTGGAGGAAACGTCTAAGGAGTGTGATGGCAGGAAGCGCCTGCACATCAATGGCCCCAAGCACGGACCCCAGGAGAGCCGGGTTCAGCTGGGGAGGGAGGAGGCATGACTCAGGGCCCCGCCCCCTTCGCCCCGCCCCCTGCTGCCCCGCCCCCTCCCTCACAAACTACCACGGTCTCGAGTTTCTCTCCCACCCCTGCCCCCCACCAACTGACCTTTTCTTGTGCCTACATGGAAGCAGTTGAAGGATGGTTCAGCTCCTCTTAAGGTAACAGGTTTTTTCATTTCCGCTTCAAACCTGCCTTTCGGGGTCCCTGTAACATATTCTGCACACCCAAGTGAGGAGGGGACTCTGTGGGAGGTACCCTCCCTCTCCCACTCTTTAGGCCGACAGCCCGGCATTCCCCTGAGATGCTTCCAAAGGGTCTGCCTCATCCCTGTCTCAAGTACCACTTGCCTTAACATCCCAACTAGGTCTCTCTAGCTTTGGCGCCCTGCATGCCATCTGGTTTCCCTGCTTGACATCCCTTCACCATCTTGCCGCCTCACCATCCACCCTGACCATCTACACCCTGGGGGTGGATGGAGGTGGCTTCTCTCCCTGGCCCCCTCAGAGTCCCAGAGGGAAACTCTAGAACCCATACCCCCGCCCATGGCTTCCCCCTCTGGAGATACGCCCCTGCATCCTTCAGCAACCAGCTCCTGCTGTTCCCAGCCTTTTTGCTTCACAGAGAGGTTCCTGATCCCCAGACTGGAAGGGATTCCCTTGTGGGGTGAGACTCTCTATTCTTCTGCCCCAAATCTCAGCCACTGACACTGTCTACTGGGTCTCCTGGGTTAAGTGGTTGACTTGGAAGACAAGAGTGAAAGAGAATGTTCTGGGAAAGAAGCTGAGAGGGGAGTGAAAACAACATAAAGGGGGTTCAGTAGGGAGGTGGAGGCGGGGGCAGGACAGAGAAGGGGCTCTTACCAACAGTAGCAATGTGGATAACAGGAAGGTAGCTCCAAATTCATTAGCTGCTGTGATCGTTCATTTTATGTGTCAACATACTTGGCCTAAGAGATATACCCAGGTGGCTGATGAAACAGGATCCCCGGGTGTCTGTGAGGTGTTTTCAGCAGAGAGGATATTTGAATTGGTGGACTGAGAAGAGAAAGCCCTCACCGGTGAGGTGGGTGTCATCCAGTGCATCCAGGGTCTGAGCTGAACTCGATGTAGGCAGGGGGAGTTACTCTCTGCCCTTGGACACCAGCTCTCCCAGTTTGGGGGCCTCCATTTGTAGAAGGCAGAGATGAGAACCATGTAAGCCAGGCCTTCTAAATCACTTTATTTCTCTAAATATTTTATATTGCAAATATTCTTTGATGCTTACTAAACAGTTCACATTATTTCACTAAGCACTTGGTAAGGACATCGATGTATTTTCACTCATGCCATCTGTTTACCTGCTCATCAATTCCTGTTGTCCTTTCTCTGCAGATGCGGAAGGAGGGGCTAGCTTGACATGGAACTTGGGACATCATCTGCTCATGGTGAATGGATTTCCTAATTATTCCCATAACTAACCTTCTCTCATGTTTTCCAGTGTGAATTATTAGGTCTTTTCAGTTCCACATTGTTCGTAGATGGTGATTTTCTGCAAGGATTGCAGACAATGTCATGGACACCATGAAAGAGAAGTCTCTCACAGATGAGATGCAATGTGGAACCTTTGCAGTGCTGGTCACTCTCCATTGCCTTCTCCTGTTTTCCTCCCGGGGTCAGGCCTCCTTCCCTCCCTCTGGGTCTCCAGAGGTGGGTGCTTGGGATAGTTGAGATCCTGTGGAGATGGAAACACCACATCCAGTAAACAAATAGCCCTGATTCCTTCCAGCCCCTGGCAAGCACCAGTCTCCTTTCTGGCTCTGATTTGACTCCCCAAGTAGCCAATCAAAGCCCAGCCCAGCAGTAACTGTCCTTTTTGCCCGGCTTGTTTCACTGGCATGGTATCCCGGGGGTTCTTTCAGCTTTTAGCACCATTTCTTTTTCAAGGCAGAACAGGATTCCATTGTATGTTTATGACACATTTTGCTTATCTGTTCATCATCCACCAATGGAAAACTGGGTTATTTCCACATTTTTGTGATTTTGAATATTGCTGCCATGAACATAGGTGTAGAATCAAATTTAAATTTAATTTAAATCAAAATAGTTTTTGATTTAAAATCTATTTTGTTGGTTACTAGTCTACACCTCATTCTCTTCTGCCTGCTACTTACATAGAATATTATTATTCATCCTTTCAATCGATTTGTATCTTCAGAACCAAAGAAATCTCCTGTAGACAGTAAATAACTGAATTATGTTTTCGAGTCCTTTCTGCCAATCTCAATTGGAGAACTCATTAATATTTTAAATAATTACTGATTGACTTCCACATTTTTCTGTTTTCTGGCCTGGTAGCTATTTTTTTCTTTCTTTCATTTTTTTTTTGTCTTCCATTAGTCTTCTTTTGTGTCTAGTTGATGCCTTATACTGAAATATTTAAATTCTTCTCATATCCTTTAGTGTTTATAGTTGTTTCTTTGTGGTTATTATAAGGATTACATTTGACATTCTAAAGCTAAGACAGTGATTAGAATCTATAGCAGTTTGATGTAAAATTTCCATTCTTTCTCAGCTCTTCTCGTTGTTGTCTCTAAATTACTACTTTATCCATGTTCAGTAGCAAACATATAAACTGATCATTTTTGAAGATTTTTTTAAAGGAGCCATTGTGATGGGATTACACCTACTTTTCTAAATTTTGTGTTTTTCTATTTTTGTTCTTGTTTCTCATTTTCTTATTATTCATTTTTTGACATTTTTTTCCACAACTCATTTTCATCTTCTAACTTAATTTTATTCTCTCTATTTTCGATGTCCTTCCCCCCCATATCTTTCTCTAGTTAGTATTGTTAATTAGCACTGTTCGCACAGTTCGTGTAGTAAGTGTAGTTAACACAGTATAATTTAACAAAACAAGCATAGTTAGCTTTGTTAGTATTAGTTAGCACTCTTAGTAGAATTAGGACTCTCTGTCAACATAGTTAGCAGTGTTGTCAGTGCTGTTGTAGATGTCACTAAATCACACCTTTATATACTTTCTGTCCCAAACATAATGCAGGATGTCGTGACCATTGGTGCTAAAGAGGAGACCTATATACCTAAAATGATGAGATGATGGGGTACATTCACCAAGATGAAGTTGGCCTAGCCCACCCTGACCAGGACAGAGATACCTGTGATCATTCACAACCTCCAGGGATTTTTCCATGAAGTCTATAGTATGAAGGACTTAAATCACCTCAGTATCATATTCCAGGCGATGGGTGTCCCAGAAATGTGGTACCTCATCGTGGAGTCCATTAGCAGAGGACATGTTTTGATCATTTTCAGGCCTATGGCCATGAGAGAGAGGCCCGGTGTCTACCCGTTAGTGCCTGCTGAGCTGTGCTACCACCAGCAGTGTATTGTCCACGGGAACCTGAAGCCAGGGAGCCTACTTTTCGGTGCTGACCTGAATGTAAAAATTGCAGACTTTGGCCTCAGCAATGAGTTCACCATCCACCACAATTTGAACATCTACTGTGGCATCCGTGAGGCAAACCCCACCCCCTGCCCCTTGGTGAGGTGACAGCCAGCTCAGAAATGAGTCTGGAGTTCCTACCTTCCTTATTAGGCATCCTCTGGTTCTCTCCACCACTGCCCTCCCTACTCTTGACACCCTCTTCCCCCGCCCTCAGGGAACAAATAGGCTGTTTTCACAGGTAGTATAATTTGATTATTCCTGAAAAGATGAATATGAAACCAGTGGGTTCCCCCGCTGTTGATAAGTCTTAAACTTTAATTTGAAAAACCAAGCAAATCCTGCTCACAGTTTGAAGGCAGAGATGGTGACTTGGTCATGCCTTCGTCTAAGCTCTCTTTGAGGAGAAAGATACTGTGACTTCCCAGGTGTCTGTAAAATGTCTTATATGCCCCTCCACCCTCAAGGAACCTGCATTTTTATGGGGGAAAAAACTCTACAATATATTAAACTATTGAATTGAGACTATTACAGAAAGTGTCGTGTTCATCCTTTGTTCTCCAAAGGGCCGATGAGGATGAGGAGGTGTCCTGTCAGTCACCGCTGTACAAAACAGTTTGTCGTCGTATATTGCAGGTGGTCAACGATTAGCAGCGGCTGCTTTGGAAAGCTCCTAAGGAGAGTCGCCCCCCACCCCCTTGCAGGACCATGTGGGGCCATGCACTGCAGCACCTCCGTGACTAAGAGGGCAGGAGTGGGCGCTTTGGGAGGAATCTTGTCTGTCTGGTTTCTGCAGGAAGGAGTAGGGGAAGCGGAAGAAAAAGACTTAGGACTGGCTGATTTGAAGAAATTCAGGACTCACTAGCCAGGGGACTGGCCCCCACTTTTCAGGCCTGGGTGTTAGGGCAAGGGGAGAGAGGTCCAGGGCCTGAAAGCCAGGTTGGTGAAGAAGGTGGTGCGCGTGTGGGGGCCGTTGGGAGGCTAGTTTAATAGTCACCAGACCGTTACCCGGCGTCCTGCCCTTTCCCTTGCCCCGTTCCTTCCTACGCC
>PVHY01012829.1:0-43191 GCA_004024945.1 Uropsilus gracilis | reverse complement strand
TCCTAGTAGTGGGATTGCTGGGTCGAATGGTAAGTCCACATTCAATTGTTTGAGGGTCCTCCACACAGTCTTCCATAGTGGCTGGACCAGTTTGCACTCCCACCAGCAGTGTAAGAGAGTTCCTTTTTCTCCACATCCGCGCCAACATTTGTTGTCTGTTTTATTTATGTGGGCCATTCTTACTGGTGTAAGATGGTAATCTCAGTGTGGTTTTAATTTGCATTTCCCTAATTATTAGTGAGGTGGAGCATTTTTTCATATGTCTATTAGCCATCTGTATCTCCTCTTTGGTGAAGTGTCTTTTTAGTTCTTCTCCCCATTTTTTGATTGGGTTTTTTGCTTTGTTTTTTTTTGAGCTGTAGGAGCTCTCTGTGGATCTTTGTTATCAGACCCTTGTCACTTGTCTGCAGGGCAAAATTTTTCTCCCAGTTGGCTGGGTTTCTTTTTGTTTTGTTTATTGTCTCTTTTGCTGAACAGAAACTTTTTAGTTTTATATAGTCCCAGCTGTTTATGCTTTCCTTCATTTTTTTGCCGGCCATAGTTGTTTCCCCAAATGGATATCTGAGGTGAAATTCATAAAGGGTTTTGCCCAGGTTTTCTTCTATGTATTTTATGGTTGCAGGTCTCACTTCCAGGTCCTTTATCCATTTTGAGTTAATTTTTGTACAGGGTGTGAGGGTGTTATCCTGGTCCATTTTTTTACAAGTTTTGATCCAGTTTCCCAGCACCATTTACTGAAGAGGCTATCCTTGTTCCAAGGTATGTTTTTTGCCCCTTTGTCAAAGATTAATTGACTGTATATGTGTGGTTTTATTTCCGGATATTCAATTCTGATCCATTGGTCTGTCTGTCTGTTTTTGTACCAGTACCATGCTGTTTTAAGTATTATGGCTTTGTAGTACAGTTTGAAGTCTGGAATAGTAATACCTCCGTTCTCTCTTCTGTTTGTCAATAGGGTTTTGGCTATTCGGGGTCTTTTGTTGTTCCATATGAATTTCAGTAATTCTTGTTCTATCTCTTTAAAATATATCATTGGGATCTTTATTGCAATTGCATTGGATATATGAATTTTTTAGACATCTCTTTTTTCCTAATCACTATTGAAAACATTGTGTTCTCTTATTTACACTTTTATGAGTTTCCTATGGTGGTTAACTCAGTTATTCAGACCTGGGGAAACCAGAGCTGGAACAGGATCCATACATTTCTACCAAAGGTGGTAGGTCAGACCGGCAGGGCCTATGTGGAACAATTGCTATCTCTCTGAGGTGCTGACAGCTGTGGTCGGTCATCTTAGGCAGAGGTCTTTAATGACTTGATATTGTCATGAATCAAGTAAACTGTCTTGGGTAAATCGCTTAACCTTCAGATATGGTCTAATGGGAATGCTTATAAGAATTGAATGAGTTTATTAATGTCAAGTTCATAGAATAATGGATTACATTACATTCTAAGTACTCAGCATATGTTAACTCTTATTACTCTCATCATCACTATTTGAATTTATGTGATATGTGATTTCATGTTGTAAAGATAATAAGTAGTATAGAAATTCTGGAAAGGCTAAAATGATATCCCCAAAATAGTCTGGAGAAACTATTTGAAAGAGGCAGGAAATGAGCTAAACCCGAAGAATGTAAGTAGTGGATATGAATAGACAGAAGCGTCTCAGAGAAACTGAATTTTATGGTCAGAGAGTGCAGACTCTGCAGCCAGATTGCAATCATTAGATTACCAGTTTTGCAGTTTACTAGCTATTTAACATCACCTAAGTTACTCAACTTCTCTACACCTCAGTGTATTCCTTTGTAAAGTAGGGGTGATTATATCTACCTCAAAGGTTGTGATTATGATTAAAAGCACATAAAAGCACTCAGTAGTGGTAGCTGATGTCACTAATAGTGCACCTAATACATAGTTGGTGTCTGGCATGATATTGGATACTTTGAGGACTACAAGGCAGGCTGCAATATCCATCATCTGTTGGAGGAAGTAAAGAGAAAGCTAACAGGTCACCAAACCACTTATTATTGTAGCAATAAGATGTTCTAATTTCTACAATAATAACAAAAAGCTAAAAACATAATATTATTGAGATTTATTTCTCCAAATAGGTCTTTCTAGTCCACAGTGGTTTCCTCTAACTGATGACTCTGGAACCCAGGTCTTTTCCATCTGTGACTCTGGCATCTTCATTGATGGTTTCCACAGCTGCTTTGCTTATCTCCAAGGTGCTGGCAAGAGGATGGAGGACCACACAGAGGAAGGATTCATGATTCATATTCCACATTTATAACTGAACTCAGTCGCAGGGACATAAACATTCAGGGAAAACTGGGTCATGTTATTAAACTGTGTCCCTGGAGAGAAAAGAAATAGATTTGTACAGCTACCTGATATTTGCTGGTGTTTTTTATTAGGTGATGTTTTGTTTTGTATACTCAGTTTTATTTTATTAATTTTTACTCTGATTTTTTAAATACTCTTTCTTATATTCTTTTATACTCTTTCTTACAAAGCTTGGCTTTATTTTCTATTCATCGTCTAACTTCTTGAATATACTGTTTAATTTATTGATGCTCAGACTTTCTTTCTAGAATTTAAGGTTACAAAATACCTCCCTCAGTAAAGTTTTGACTACATGTCGAGTAGTTTATGGTTTTCAGTTCAATATCAACTCAGTTCATTTAGAATTATTCAGTTCAAAATACGGCTAAATTTTTCTTGGTATTCCTTCTCCTATTCATGCAATATTGTAAAATATTATTTAATCTCTAAATATATGAATATAAGCCTTTGTTATTCATTTCTTTCTTTAACTGCTGTGGGTCAGAGAATGTCTACTGAATTATTTCAATCTTCTGAACTTTGTAATCATTACCATATTTTACTCTACTTATTTCAGATTTTTATATTGTATCTCAATTCTTGTGATATTGCCCATGACATATAATATGCATATCCAGTTTACCAAATTACAGGAAATCTATTTATGCATCTTCTTCATGGACCTTACAATGTTCTCAGAATACTTTTTACTTTTACTGATTTTTGATATTGTCCTGTAATCAACTTCTGTTTTTACTTTTTAAATCATAATATAGGTTATTATTGTAGTTAGTATAGTGCATTATTGTTATTGATATGAATGTCATTATTATTATTAATAAATTACTATGCTAATAACTAGCAAAATAAGATGACAATAGAAAATGTTAAGATAGTCAATGCATTTTTATTTACCTATTTATTTACTGTTTTGTTTGATCTTCATTCTTTCTTCCATCTAGAATTACTCTCCTATCTAATACCCATCTTTCATATTTTATCTTAGTAATGTTCTGCTATGGGTGAATTTTCTCAGCTTTTTATTTTCTTAAATTATTCTTATTCATGAGGGGTGTTTTCACTGGAAATGTGTCATTTCTGGTTTGTTATCCCTTCTTTTTAGCACATTAAATATATACCACTGTGTTCTGACTTCTGTTGTTGCTTTTCTGAGTCTCTTTACAATTCAGTTCTCCCCCCCGATCCCAACTGCTTTTAACACACCTCCACTCCTCTTACTTCGGATGTTACAATTTCTCTCTGATTTGGCTATGAGTAGATTTTCCCTATTATTTTTCAAATTGAGATTTATTGAATTTTTAAATGTATGGATAGAGGTCTTTTCTCAGTTCTACAAAATTATCAGTCATTAATTCTCCAAATATTGCATCTTTGCCATCTTCTCACCCTCTCCTTTTAGAACTCCAGTTTAAACTTGCCAGACCTCACTTCAGTCTTCCTATCTCTTAACATCTTCCATAATTTGCATTATTTTCTCTCTGTGCAATGTTTTACAGATTTCTTTTGACCTCTTTTCACTAATTTGTACATTAGGTATATGTAATTTACTAACAAAGCTGTCGAGTTTTTAGTCCTTTTATTATAGTTTTAATTTAATATAGTTTTAACTTCTAGATGTTAATTTGTAGTTTCCTGTAGATACTTAAGCTTGTCTTTTGTTTCTTTAAATATAGTAAACACACTTGCTTCAATTTCAGGCACTTCATGTTTTGTCTCCTTTGGTCCTCAGGCTCATCCTCTAAGGTGTTATAGAGATAAAAAAAAAAAATGTCTGTCAGAAATAAAAAGACTGAAATGCTTGTCTCAAGGTCAGTTATCTTTTTTCTACTATATGCCTTTGTTTAGAAGCTGAAGCTCTAAAATCCTAAGACTTTTATCATAGAGAAAATTTGAATTTGGTTCCTACAGGTTAATTACAGAGAGGTTAGGTCTCCCTGGCAGAAGCTTCTACACAATCCGTAGGAAAGAGACAGAGGCACTAAACATGGGATAACTATATTTCATGGAGTTAAAGTTTATATCTACCTGACTCACTGTGTGCTCCCTGAGGGCAGGGATTGATTTGATAAATCCCTGTGACTATAGTACTTGGTACAAACTCAGTAAATATTTTGTGGTTATATGACTCAGTGTCTTGTGTTCATACCTGGGATGCAAATATACTTGTAAGAATGAACTTATAAATACTTAAAATAGCAAAACAGTTAAAATAATTTTACTTGAGTAGCATTTTTTGTATTAAGCATTATTGTTAGCTATGAATGTTTTAGATTGAGGTTTGGCAAATATTTTCTATGATGGGATAAATAATAAATACCTTGTGCTTTGCAAACAATATCTTATATTTTGCAGCCTACATTAAGTCAACTAGGGCTGTTGTTGCATCAATACCATAGACTGGGTGACTTAAACAACAGAAGTTTCTTTTTCCTGTGTTTTGGAAGCTGGACAAGATCAGGGTATAGTCTAGCTGGTTATTGATACCACCTTCTTACTTTATCTTCACATGAGCATTTTCTTTGTGTGCAGAGGGGTGGAAGAAGATAGAGAGAATGAGATTTGGTATCCTTTCTCTCCTTTCTATCCTTTTCTCTACTGCTCTATTACAGTAGACCCTACCTTTATGACCTTATTTAATTTTAAATACCTTGTTTGCAGTCTTACCTCCAAATGCAGATATATTGGGCTGCAGAGCTTCACCATATGAATTGGGGGACAAATTGTTGGAACAAAATTAAGTCAATAATAGTCTAAACCAGTCATAGACAGCACATAATTGAATGTGTAAAACTGTGTTTTATAGACTGTTATTTACAGAACTCTAGTGGCATGCTGGATTTGGTTCATGAACTGCAGTTTGCCAACTCCTTATCTAGATTCTACAAATGATTAACATAGACATGATAAAACTTATTGTGAATAATATTTCCTTAGAGTCCTCACTCTTGGCTCCAGTGGCTCTAGATGCGTCAGAGGAAGAGCCCAGCTCTCAGGGCAGAACCAGGTCAGCATTACTCTGCCCTTGCTCACTGCCTCTTTAGTCTGCCCTATAGGAGGCTTTGAGTCTAATTTATTAAAGGCATCTAACTGGTGACTGCTAAGTAAGCTCTTAGCAAATTTTATTTATATGGTCTATCTTTAGTCTCCCGTAAAATAAGACAGACTTTGTTTTTTATTTTTATTTTTTTCAATTGATTATACACACACACATATATTTACATCATTATACCCCAAGGTTATCTCACTACCTTGTTACCCATGAACTACCATCTTTACTTCTTGTGCCCTCTCCCTCCTTGCTCAATGCTTCAGTTCATGAGACAGACTTTAAAGTGCAGGGCAGTTGGTGAGCAGCCACATTGTGTCATCCATGCATTCATTCAGCAGCTCCTGTGTGTAAGAGAGCATTCTATGTGCTGCGATACTGATGTTGATGGGGTGTGCTACCCCTCCCCCCCCATTGTCTCCTGTTTTAAGATGGCAGATTTCAAGGACAGATGCTAAAATATGAGAATGACCTTAGTTGGAATTTCCCTTCAGGGAGATGCAGGGGGAGAAAGAAGTGAAATGGTCAAGGTGAAACAGGTTTCCTGGAAGGCAGGAAACGGAAATCACGATATATAAAGGGTGTGCAAACAAAGAGAAGGATTGGGGATTCGAATTGGTGTTTGGATCCAGAGGGGCAATATGGAGATCGGATAGAGAGATTCAATGGAGGAGAAATGGGAATCGGCCATCTTGTGAAGATGTGAGCCATGTGGACATGGCCAGGCCTGGGGGCCTATAGCCTTTGGCTGGCCCAGGCTGGCATCATGTGTGCTAAATGCGGTTAAGAAGTTTGCAGATTTGAACTCTGTGTTAGAGTATGTTTTGCTGAGTTTGACTGGTATCTGGAAGAGACCGTGCAAAAGTTAGGCCTGAAAAGAAAGTGAACTTGGCTGGGTCCGCTACCATGAAGTTCCTGCTACCTGAAGACGACAAGGAGAAGGCAGTGTGGAAGACAAGGAGGAACATGCCAAAGGAGCGTCCCAAAGAAAGATGTCTTCAAACATGTGGAGAGGAACTCTGACTGACTTTGGTGAGATGATCAGGACTGAGAGACTAAAAATTTCTGGCCAATCTGGGGGAAAGACTTTGGACAATGCTAAAAAAGGTCTTAGACAATGTTAAAGTAATCAGAGTTTTCCTTACATGTTTCTTGTGTAGTTATTAGAATAATTAAAAAATCACTTTGTTAAAAATAAATTAGTCTGCACTGATAGTCTTGCATTAGTTTGGTGTTTTAATTAAGAAGGCTGGGGATGGTAAAAAAAAAAAAAAAACCCACAACAGTGTAGAGTTTAAACTGTGTCTTTAAGTTTTTCTTTTTAAGTCTAAAAAAAAGGAAAGAAAAGCTGGTAGCTAATGTTTGCATATCAATGGTAAAGGTACAGTGTAAATGCTAATTAACTGTTTGGAGCCTGCTTTGTAAAGAGAAGCAGGCAGATAGGTGTATCCAGTTAAAATTAAAGGTAATTGCAAAAAAACTGCTTGTAGCCTGCTTCAAAAAGGGAAGCAAGCCTGTATGTGTTTCAAGTTAAGTCAAAAAGTCCCTTCGTGGTCACCCACTTTCAGGTTCTTTCTGAAACAGTACACGGAAGACTTTCTGACTTTAACTTTAAACACTCATCTGCCTGCTTCTCTCTACTTGAAGCAGGCTACAAGCAGGCCATTAACAATTACCTTTACCTTGAAGTAGCCACACCTAGGCCTGCTTCTCTCCCTAGGAAGCAGGCTCAAAACTGTTCATTAGCATTTACACTGTACCTGCCTACGATTGATATGCAAACATCAGCTACTAGCTTCTTTCTGCTCTCTTTCCCTCTCTCATACTTAAAAAGAAAAACTTAAAAACACAGTTTAAACTCTTGTGGGTTCTTTCCACCATCCCCAGTCTTCTCAACCAAAATACCAAACCAATGCAAGACTATCAGTGCAGACTAATTTATTTCTAACAGAGTGATTTTCTAATTACTGTAGAAGTAACATAAGTAAAACTCTGATTACTTTAACATTGTCCAAAACCTTTCTCAGGATTGTCCAAAATCCTTCCCCCAGATTGCCTAAAAATCCTCAGTCCCTCAGTCCTGATCATCTCACCAATATCCAGAAGCTTGAAGACTTGTTCTTTTGGATGCTCCCTTGGCTTGCTCCTCCTTGTCTTCCACGCTGTGTTCTCATTGTCTTCCAGGTAGCAGGAACTCCATGGTGCCGGACCAGCAAAGTTCACTTTCTTTTCAGCCTAACTTTCACAGGGCCTCTTCTAGACACAAGTCAAACTCAGCAAAACAAACTCCAATACGGAGTTTAAATCTGCAAACTTTTTAACTGCCTTTAGTACACATGTGGCTAGCCCGGGTCAACCAGAGACTGCAGGCCCCCGGCCTTGGCCACATATGGCCAAACTCACGTGGTTCACATCTCCATCCTAGAAAATGGGCGAAACAAAACCTGAATCTCAATTTCCATTCCCATCTTCCTTTTTTTTCCCTTCCTCTCTTTGTTTCAAACCTCTTTATATATTTATGTTTTCCCACCTTCCAGGAATAGCTCCTGAATTATTAATTACAAACAAAACAAAACAAAACCCTGTTTTCCTTCTTCCTTCCCCTGTATCTTTCTGAAAGGAAATTCTAATCAAGGCAATTCTCACATTTTAGCATACCTTCCTTGAAATCTGCAGTCTTAAACAGGAGACAATGAGGAGGGTGGGGTAGGGTGTAACCCACCCTATCAGTATCATACAGAATATTTTTGCTGTCTTAAAAATCAGTATGTATATTTTTTAAATGTATTGAAATAACATTGGTTTATAACATTATATAACTTCAGGTGCACAACTTATATACTACTTATAATCACCTCAAAAGCCTAGTTTCTAGTCCCCACCATATTATTGGTCCCCTTCACTCCAGTAGCCATGTACCACCCCACTTCTTCCATGTGCTCTCATAATCTAAGGAGTTCTTTTTTATTTTATTTGTTCATTCGTTTTGTTTTTCTATCACTTTTTTCTAATCATAAGTGTTTCAACTGAACTCATTACTCATAATTTCATGACAGGTACATCTTACAAATACATCCTTACACCAAATGTGCCCTTGCTGTGTCTTCCTCCTTCTACGCAACAGACTTCTACTCCCCCTCTTGCATTCAGCTTCCTCACCAACCCCCACCCCCACCCCTGGAAATCAGTGAAACACAGACGTCCAGCTGCTGCTTTCTCACCAGGGTTCAGGAGAAAGCTTGGTCTTTGGCTCTTCATCACCTAGCACAGAAGCTGGTGCGGTGTAGGAGTTCAATAAATGAACTTGAATAGGTAATTATGCAGGGCTGAATAAATTCCATCAGATTATAAACTGCCCTGCACTGTTTGCTACCATTAATCTTGTGCCAGCCTAAACCCTTTCCAGTTTTACTCTGAATGCCTCACTACCTGGTGAGAGCTGCCTCAGGAGCGAGGTGAATTGCCTGAGCTGCTGGTCAGAAACATCTGCCAGTACAGCCTGAGAAGGATAGGGGACATAACCTCCTCCAGCCCTGCCTCCAGTGCTCAAGGCCCCAGATCAGGAGGGTGGAGTTGAGGAAGAGAAACCTTGGCTTCTGTTTGGATCCATCAGGTACTGTGGCCCCACCTGATGAATCAACCTAACCAGGATGGGCCTGCAAAAGCACGTGTGGGCCTGGTAAATACCCGGAGGCCCTCTCCAGACTTTCTGGGCCTCCTTCCTTGCCCCGTCCAGGCATGTTCCCCAGTTCTCTGAAGAAGGCACTCTGCTGGGGAAAGCAGCACTTCACTTTACCTGTGCTCCAGGACAGCTTGGCCTAGCAGGTGAGAAGGGCCACATGTATTTCTCAGAGGGGAGCCTCCTCTTCTATGTCTGGGAAGGGACTTCTTGTTGAGATCTGGATGGGAGAGTACATTCAGGGGGTTGGATATACTCTACTCAGAGCCCTTCCCTGCCCTGCCTGGATATGAAGGTGTGCCAACCATAGTCTGCTGGGGTCATAGCAGGACATAGACAGGCTTCCTCTGGACACATCTGATCGGGAATATTGCTTCAGAATTTTGTGTCTGAGCTACAAGCTGTGGAGAGAGGTGTCAATTTGCTGTGGATGTGATTGTCTTCTGTAAAAACTATTTATGGAACTAAACTAAACTCTACCTTAAAGAGAAATGCAGGTACTTCAGGAATGATGTTCCTCTTCATGCTTGCTCTTGCTCGAGCTTTGAGCCCTGGCCCACCCAAACTGCTGCTCGATTTCCATGGCAGCACTATGGAAGGGGGTGTGCAGTATAGGTGGCCCCTGAGAAATGTGAGAGTGGTGATTTGATGGAAAAGACTATTTGATGAATTATGACTCTTCTGGATCTAGTACTCATTTTCAGTCTTTTCTGAAAAGCAGAGAGGACAGCAATGGTGAAGAGGCATGGCCCTTACTCCAGGCCGAGAGTGAGATGGAGGAAAGGGATGCATGGGGAGGGATTTTTCACTGTTATTCCTTATCCTTTTATGTTCTTTGCTTTCTCACCTAATGAGCTATCCCTGTTGTAATTAAAAAAATACTTTTATATATATATATATTTTTTTTTCCCCTGAGGGCAAGAACTAGTAAGAATCTTTATATCATCCAGTTTAAGCTTTCCTTCTTCTTAGCTCCCATTCTGTGACTTCCAGCATGGTCTACCTTCTCCTGCAGTCAGGGGGGTCTGCTGATGCTTCACTGTTCACTCCAGGCAGACCAACCACAGTACCACTCACACAGTTATCCTAGGTATCCCTTCCTCTCTGTGGCTTTTTTCATTCTTTTCTAAGATAAACTCTTATCTTAGAGTTTATTGAATGGAATTTTAGAATTAGCTTTGTTGAAATATAATTTACTTAGAATTGAATTCACCGTTAAGTGCACAGCTTCAAGTGTTTTGACACATGTGTACAAGTGTATAATGATCACCAATATCATCATACAGAACCTCTGTTCCTTGAAAAAGTTCACTGATCTACTAGTTCCCTTTCCCACCCCAAACACATGACTGGGCATCCTATCCCCACAGCGTGCCCTTTACCTGAGAGTTTCACGGAAAGGAAATGGTGGATCTGTAACCCTGGGGACTGGCTCCTTCTCTTAGAACGTGCATGAGACTCCACCACAGCACTGTGAGTGTGAGCTGGGGCATGGCCAGGGCTGAGTAGTGGCCACTCTGTGTGCTGACTGTTGGTGATCCATGGACTTGGGGCTGTTGCCAGCTTGACTGTCCAGCATACTTGTGAACATCTCTTACACAACTGTGTGTAGACTTTTATTTCACTTTTTCCCAGTAAACAAGGAAGGAGGAGTAGACTTGTTAAGGCTCAAGAATAGGACATGTTTCAGTCTAAAAAACTTCCAAGCTGTTTTCCAGTGATTGTTCCTTTTCCTATCCATGGCTAGAGCTTTGGCTGCTTCACAACCTCACCTCATTCAGTGTCAGCATTTGTTTGAGTTTTCAAAACCGTAGTGGGTGTGAAGGTGTGTCATATTGTGATTTTAATTTACATTTACTTAATGACTGGGAATGCTGAGCATTATTTTATACACTCATCTGCTGTCTGTATAAACTTGTTGAAGTGTCCAGAGTTTTTGCCCATTTTTTCATTAGGTTGTTTGTCTTACTACTGAATTGTAATCATTCTTAATGTAATCTGGATACAATTCCTTGTTGGATAGGTATTTCCAAGTATTTTCTTCTAATTTATGCTTTGCCTTTTTGTTTCCTTAAGAGTATCTTTTAAATAGCAAAATTTCAAATTTGTATGATATCCATTTCTTTTTCTCAGTTGAACTTCTGGCATTCTATTTGCTTAAATCACAATCAAAATTTTCTCTTACATTTATTTCTTAAGGTTTTATGGTTTGGCTATAATACTTAGAGTTATGACCTACTTAATTAGTTTTATATGCAGAGTGAGGTGGGATTTTATTTTGTATTTTATGCATATGATTATAGTTCTGGTACCATCTATTAAAAAGGCTACTATTCTTTTTCCATTGACTTAGAGTTTGGTTTTTATGTAATTTTATCAATTAGTTTATAACCTAAGGTACTGCACAAATGACTCCTCATGTAAATATCAATAAATCACCTTTGGCTCTTTCTCTTTTACTGTTTTACTAGAACAGTTGTAGGCATGCTCTGTAATCACTTGTGTGCCACAGAGTCAACTCTGCTCCTGAATGTATGTGGGAGAGTCTCCTGTTTATTGGAGTCTAAGCAGAAACCAACCCCTAACATCCCTGGCTCATGACCTTTAACATCTAAATAGCTGAATATTTAATTGTGCAGTGCTCTCAGCATGTGGTTGCATGTGTACATCCTATATACTGTTTATTGAGCAGGTACTATCTTCTAGGAGCCTAATTTAACCCCAGGAAAAGCAGCATGAGAATGGCTTTCTGTTCTGCAGATGCCAATGGGAGCCCAGAGAGGGCTATTAGCCCTCTTGTGATAAATTACATCAGAGTTTGGAGATGAGTGCTTTTTCTTTCTGTTATGCTCCTTCTGGCAATACTGAAAATGCTCATGCTTTTTTTCCCCCTGTGTTAATTGTGTTTGGGTCCTCCAAAGGGCTGAATCAATAGGAAATAGATGAGAGATTTACTACAATTGACTGATGGAGTTAAGGAGGTCAAAAGTCACGCAGTCTACCATCAGCAAGTTGGAGAACCAGAAAAACAGGTGGTATAATTCAGTTCAAACACAGAACCCAGATGGGCACGGTGGTTCGTGCCTGTAAGCTTCTGCCTATGAAGCAGCTGGGGCTAGGGATCGCAGCTCGAGTCCCACTCGGTGCAACACAGTGAGACCTAGTCCCAAAAAATAGCTGGGCATGGTGGCGTGCGCCTGTAATCCTAGCTACCTGGGAAGCTGAGGCTGGGGATAGCTTGAGTTCGTGGTTCCCTGGGCAATGTGAGCTTGCGGTTCCATGGGCAAAAATAGTGAGATCTAAAAACACACACACACACACACACAGAATCAAGGGCACTGGTGTCCAGGGCAGGAAAAGATGGAAGACTGCTTACATTCAGCCAGAGAAACCTCCTTTGCTCTACTTCTTGCCCTGTTTGGGCCCTCTGTGGGTTAGATGATGCCTGTCCACATTAGGGAGACAAATCTTATTGCCCCAGTCTACCCACTCAAATGCTAATCTCTTCAGAGACACCTTCATAGACACACTGAAAAATGTTTCATGTGGGCAACCCTTGACTTGGTCAAGTTGACACAAACACAAAAAAGACCATTCAAAAGAACTGTCATGAAATGAGTGCTCATTTGGCAAAGACAGCTGAGATCTTATAGTCAAAGGGTTTTGGAGTAGGCTTCAGAAGTCCCAGCCACAGACCATCTGACTATAAAGAATGGGGGTGTAGATATAGAGGTATACATTCCCCAGTGGGTCCACACTGGCTGCCATCATGCCAGGGACTGTCTGCTGCTTCAGTGGCAGTTAAGTCTGCTGGAAACAGTGTTCCAGGGAGGAGAACTAAGTAAGAGAGGAAAATGTCTGGCATGTAGCAATCACTGCATTATTGTTAGTCCATTGGTCCTGATTAAAACACTAAGGAACCCCTGGCACCCACAGGGAATTTTATAAATACTAGCATCCATCTTTATTGCTTCCAGAACAGATGATTTCTGTGGCAACCATACTTTCTGTCTGTCCTTGAACAGACTTTGTTTTTTTTTGTGTTAGCCAAAACACACTTCATAATATGTGTATGCCCTTTGCCTTCTGTGAAACAAAGTGCAAGCAGTGTTTGGGTAGATTACAAAGATCTGTTTTCCAGTATGGATATGTGGGGCCAGCCTGGAGCATTGTAAAGAGCACTAAACTTTGCTATGCCAGTAAGGTCTGAAATATGACGTGAGATCAAATTTTATATTCTTGGGCCACTAAGTATTCAATAGGTGCACTTATTAATCAAGTAAGCATTCCCTAGGACTAGGGAGTTTTAATATATACATCATTTGGAATTTGAAAAAATATTCAGTTGATTCATGAAGAGTTATTTTCAGTCCCATCTTACTTCTCAGTTACAGAACTTTCAGGATTACAAGGGTGAACTGGAGACTGACCCTGTCAGCAAACATTTTATGTTTATGACAGAAAATAGATGATAACTGATAATAGATGAAAATATATGATAAATAATGGTGACTGGTAATTAACAATATAACTACAATGACATATATGATTTAGGCTATATAATGGTCTTATTTTTATGTACAGATGGTCCCAGCTTAAGATATTTCAAATTGATGCTATTTTGACCTTACAGTGGTATAAAAGAAGTAAACATTCAGTAGAAGCTATACTTTGAATTTTAATCTTTTCCTGGATTAGATATATATGGTAAGACACTCTTTAATGGTACAGGGAAGTAGCGACTTCCCATCAGCCACGTGATCATGAGGGCAAACATCTACAGGCTGTTCTCTTGCAATATAGTAGTCAATGAATTATATGAGTTTTTCAACACATTAAATTGTTATGAAATAACCTTATGTGAGATGATTTGCCCAACTATAAGCTAATGTAAATGTTCTGGGCATTTTTTAGATTGGCTAAGTAAGCTGTGTTGTTCAGTGGTTTAGGGGTATTAAATACATTATAGTTTTCAGTAGTATTTTCAGCTTTTAGTATAAGGCAATGATAATTTGAGGAAGGGCTTTTAAAGGATGAAGAGACTGTGAGTCTTCTGGTTTCATATGAACTTTGAGCTCTGTAGAAATGATAAACTTTTTTAAAAAAGTTTATAAAACATGTGAATTTTAGATAACAAAAACAACATTAGTCATCCAAGAGGAGGGGCAGACATATCTGAGGGGTCACTCATTCTGACTCATCTCAGTTGTTTCGTCAGTGCCTTTAGTTATCATCTGGAGCCCTGCCATTCACAGGGGTGGGTGGCTGGCTCAGAGCATTAGAAATCATGAATCAAGGCTATCCTTCCGGCCTTTCAGGTGTGGCTAGAATGTAAAGATCCAGCATATCACTCCATTTGTATCTTTTTCTGGGATCCTTGAAAGGTATTTTCGCTGGATACAGAATTTTCAGTTTATACATTCTTACCTTCAGCTTTTCAAAGATACTCACTTTCTCTTGGCTTCCATACTGTTAAATGCAAAGTCTATTGCCATTTGAATTTTTTCATTGTATTTAGCTTTTCTAAGTTGAATTATGAAGCTTTAAGTGGAATTCAGTCTGTCTATCTCATTTGGAGGTTTCTGAGCTTCTGGCATCCATAAGTTTATGTTTTTGTTTTTGTTTTTTTACCAAATTTGAGACATATTCAGTCATTATTTCTTCAGATGGTATTCAGTCATATTCCCTTTCTCCTCTCTTGTGAGACTGATGGTGCATATTTTAATGCTTTGATTATGAGCCCACAGTTCACCGTGACTCTTAATATTGTTAATTACTGTAAATATTTTCTCTCAGCTTATAAGGTGGAAAAATTCTAATCTGTCAGCAGGTTTACTGATTCTGTGTCATCTCCACTGTGCAGCATAGCTTAGTCAGCATATTTTTCTTTCGGTTATTGTATTTTTCAGTACTATGATTATAGTTTCTTTTTCTTCACTGTTTTTTTCTATTTGAGTTTTTCTATTTTTCATTAATTTCAAGAAAATTCCTATTAGCTATTGGAGCATTTTTATGATGATCACATTAAAATCCTCCTCAGTGGCCACAAATCAGGTAAAAAGGGTCAATAATTTTGAGGTTGAAATTGGACTTTTAGTGATAAGCTTAGTGTAGTATATACAGATGTTAACTTGTGATGCACACTTGAAACCTGTACATTATAATTCAGTGCTACTTCAATTTATAATTAAAAATAAATAACTTCATAAATAAAATCCTTGTCAAGTAATTCTTACATCTGATTCCTCTTGGTGTTGGTGTCTGTTGATTGTCTCTTCTCACTCATATAGTGACTTTCCTCACTGTTGGTAGAGCTAGTGCCCTTCAAATGTATCTAGTTCATTTTAAATATTATGAATCTGGAGACATATATATATACACACACACACACACACACACACACGTGTGATTATATGTATTGTCTTATTTTTAGTAGGCAGTCCCTATGTAAGACTGCTGGGTAGGGTGCATGTGTATGTATGTCCAGCTTCCCACTGGGGCTTGGAAACAGCATCCTAACAAAAATGGAGTGCTGACTGATACTGCCTCTTCGCTGGAATTGTAGGGCAAGTAAAAGGCTATTTACTCCTTGTTGGTAATGAAGAGGTGGAGGACTTAGCTCAGAGCTAAGTCATAATGATACCTAGGTGGGAAAGGGGATGAGGAGGGAGGGCATATTAGTCTATTATTTATATCTAAAATATATAACTTGACTTGATAAAAGTTTTATTAGCCTACAAATTCACTAGGGAAGAAATGTCCCAATCCATGAATGGAATGTGTCTCTACATTTAGTGAGGTCTGGGATTTTGTTTGTCAGCATTGTGTAATGCTTCGGCATGTAGATATGTGTATGTTTTGTTAAGTTTACCCTTAAGTAGTTTATTTTTTTTGGAGTAGTTATACATAATATTGTGTTTTCATTTCTAGCTGTCTATTTCACTTAATATACAAAATACAATTGATTTTTGCAAATGAATATTGTATGTTCTAACTTTACTTATTAGCTCTAGAAATACTTCACAGCTTTCTTGGGATATTCTAGGAAACGAACATGTCATCAGCAAATGATAGATTTCCCTTCCTTCCTTCCTTCCTTCCTTCCTTCCTTCCTTCCTTCCTTCCTTCCTTCCTTCCTTCCTTCCTTCCTTCTTTCCTTCCTTCCTTCCTTCCATTTTATTTCTTGTGTGTGTTAGGGAGAGACCTATAACCCCTAGTATTCTGTGGCAGAGGAGCAGTTAAAGTGGATATCTTCATTTTGTACCCTATCTTAGAGGTAATCTAATAATGTGCATAAGGTGAGAGGTTTTTTCTTTTGTATTTAACTTGCTTGGACTCCATGGATCTGTAGTTCAATGCCTGTAACTAATTTGGAGAAATTCTTGGATTCAGTGCCTCAAATATTTCTTTGGCCCTATTCTTTCTCTTGTCTCCTTCCAATATTCTGCTATGCCTATGTTTGATTGTTTGACCTTGTGTTGGATGTTTGGGTTTCCTTTCACCCTCCAGATGCCTGTCTCCTCATGTAGAGGTAATCTATCCAGTCTTTCACATTAAATATATTACCTGGGAGTTTTTGTTTGTTTGTTTTGTTTTTTACCTTTTTGTAGATGCTTTATTATTCAGGGTTCTCTAGAGAAACAGAACCAGGTGTGTGTGTGTGTGTGTGTGTGTGTGTGTGTGTGTGTGTGTTATTGCAAAAGTTGACTCACAAGGTTTTGGCGACTGAGAAGTCCCATAATCTGTAGTCTGCAGACTGGAGTGTTGGGGAAGTCAATCAGTGTTGTGATTCAGCTCAGATCCAAAGACCTGAGAACCAGAGATTCATAAGCCTAGAGTAGAAGGCCCAGAAATAGGTACTCTGATGTCCAAGGGAGGACAAGATTGAAATATCAGTTCAAAGGGAGAGAGATGACATAAACCTTCTTGATGATGATGATAATTCTTTTGTGGATTTCTGAACTCTATCTGATAATATTTCATTGAGGATTTTTGCATATATGTTCATGAGACATATTAGTCTGTAGTTTTCTCTTTTCATACTTTCTTTGTCTAGGTTGGTATAAAGGTAACAACAGTCTGATAAATGGGTAAGAAAGTGTTCCTTTCTTGTTCCTTCAATTCCAAGTTTGCACTTAGTTTCTTTGCGTGGGTCCCAGTTTCAATCTGCTCTCTTCCTTCTGCCTGAAGAACTGTTAACATTTCTGATGCAGTGTCTACTGGAAATTGATTCCCTCAGTCTTTCTTAATCTAAGAAAGTTTCATCTCATTCATATTTCAAAGATGTTTTTGCTGAATATATTTTTTCTTTCAATGCTTAGAAGATTTCACTCCTTGCCTATTGAATTGCAAGGTTTGTGATAATATTTTTGCTCTAAATTTGTCCTTACTTCTATCCATGTACTATTTCTTTTTATTCTAATTTCTTTCAAGATTTTTTTTTTATTGTTTTCAACAGTTTGAGTATGATGTGCATAAGGTGAGAGGTTTTTTCTTTTGTATTTAACTTGCTTGGACTCCATGGATCTGTAGTTCAATGCCTGTAACTAATTTGGAGAAATTCTTGGATTCAGTGCCTCAAATATTTCTTTGGCCCTATTCTTTCTCTTGTCTCCTTCCAAGATTCTACTATGCCTATGTTTGATTGTTTGACCTTGTGTTGGATGTTTGGGTTTCCTTTCACCCTCCAGATGCCTGTCTCCTCATTTTGGGGGTCAGTACTTTCCTCTGGATTCCCAGTTCCAAAAGGAAGTTGCAAATTTTAAACTATGTCATGTTTTTATGTGAAAGGGTAGTAATGATGCTCATTAAACTTACTTACATCTCAGGGCAGACAGAAGCAGTAGCCAGAAGGCAGTTTTTAAACATGCTAATTGAGTTCTATAGTTGATTCTGCAAGTGAGGATGCTATGCAGAATGGCAGCTGAGATGCCTAAAATCCCCAAAAGATCAATGGAAGTAGTTTGGCATGACTTCAAGTTCTCACCACAGTGAGAAGAGTTGCCCGTTTTTTCACTCTCAAAACTCATTATGTGGGCTTCTGAGGTTTCTGGGCTAGTTTCTCATGTGATCGGATTCCTGGCTTGGGGTGGTCAGCAAGGAAAGGATTGCACAGCCCTCCTTGAGATAATGTCAAACACTTTCAGATGATAGGGGATTTGTGGTTTGAGACCAGTGGTGAGACATCAGAATTCACAATAGAAGAAAGGAAAATGAGCACAGGAGCTAGGACGGTTCTTCAAAAATTTACCACATCATGTTAAACTTCTTGTTAGCTTCCTTTTGCACTCGACTGCTCAACCCACCTACATGTCCCTGTGATACCTGACCTCTGCTTCCTCTTCCCATCACCTGCCAGGTCTGGTGACCCATCTGGACCTGTCTCTGGACCTGAGTCTTCACAGATGTTTGTGTAACCCAGATGTTGTCCCCAGCCATCCTCACGGCAGGCTGCTGTTCATCTTTCATGTCTGAACTAAAACACAACCCGAGAGTCCTTCCCTAATTATTCATTGTTCCTTGTGTATTTATCCCTTCATAATCTTTGCATCAGTTAATAGTTACACATGCAGGCTTCCTTGTCTGTGGTTTGTGTGTCTTTGGGGGCCTTGATGAGGCCCACTTGGTTTTACTGTGCATATCATCACATCTTCTCTGACATTCTTGTCTCCATTTTTTCTTTGTAGAGGGTCTTGTTATTCTCTTGTACCTACCCTAAGATTTCACAGGATCATCTCTTCCTCATAATTTTTATATAATATCATCTGTAGACTCCCTTTCCCCATGAAAGGTAATATTCACAGGTTCTAAGAATTAGGATATGGACAAGTTTGGGGCATTATTCTGTTTACCTTCATCTAGAAGAAATGATAGCCAAGAAAATATCTTAGTGACCTTAGGTTTGCAAGAGTTTTCAAAATTCAATCACAAAAAGACAAAGACTGGATCATGTAGGTTTGCAAGAGTTTTCAAAATTCAATCACAAAAAGACAAAGACTGGATCATGTCACTCATGTAAAATATAAAAAACAAAGCAAAATGTCTCATGTTCCTAATGCACTATGGGGTTTTCTCATATGAAAAACCAAATATGCCAGACTTTTCCCCATTTCCCATGTTTATCTCAGTGACTAGTTGCCTCTGCTTCCAGCTTTAATTCTCTACCAGCTGCACAAAGCTGATTTTTTCCCCCCCTAAACCTGAAGATTGAGCTTAGCTGTCTAGGTTGTTGTGTTTTCTTGAATTTCTTGTTAGATCTTTTAAATTTGTAACACTGTATTTGTTTTAAAAATGAAATACTAATAAGCCATTAAAAGTTCCATAGTGCATAAGATTTCTCTCCAGTTAATGGGTTTAACTAGTATAATATTAATTAGATGTATGTCCCTACTATATTCTGTTTGCATTGGTCATTTTTTTCTTTTACCAGAGTATCTGACACATATAGTGAGTTAGTACTGTGTATTTGTGGTACTTTACTTACTAAGTATGCAGGTTTACTGGAACTGTTGCCTAAAAGTTGCAACTGGGAGAATTATGACCACATGAGCCTTAAAAAATAAAATGCATAAACACATGACCTGTTAATTGGTGTGTGTTTATATGTAAATTTTTGTATGGCAGACATTTTACTTAAGTTCTTAAGTAATCTACTCACATTTTTATTATCTAGAAATTTTGTACAAAAATAGCAATTAATTTGTACACTGCAGAATATTTTCTAGCTTTACTTGTAATTTTTGTAGAGTGTTATTTTGCTTTTGTTGTGATGATGATGCTTCTTGTTTTAGTTTTTTTGTTGTGAAGCATAGTATGTAAATTTTGCCATATCTAATGATTCAATTTTCAAGAAAAAGTTAAGTCAGAACTATATGTGCATGACAATTTATGTGTATGAGAGATGGGATTTGGAAGAAGATGCCTTGTAAAGTAAATCAGGTCAACACTGTCAGAGTGTGGGAAGATCTTTTCCTGTGGGATCCATGATTTTGTCACAAGAAATATTTCTAAAAATTGAGAATAGGCAATCAATTTAGCTTTGTGTTGTAAGTCAGTTTAAAAAAGAAAATATGAATATGATGCTTTTAAAAAATTCTTTATGATGAATTTTAAAGTAGATTTGTTGCGGTATAGATTGTTCTCTAGCTGTGATCTCACTACTTCAAGTGGGTAGGATTTGAATAAGTTTTGTGTGGCAAAGGATTGATAAAATGATTATTAATAATTTCTCCAAAATTAAAACAAATAAGGCACAGGAGAGCAAAAAACAAAACAAAACAAACCCTAGAAATCTGACTGTAGAATGGAGGCTACCAGAGGGTGAAGTGGAAAGTAGGAGCAAAGCAGGGAGGGGAGTATGTACTATGATAGGGACTGTGGATACTTTGGTAATAAACCTGGAGTGATAACATACATTTGAAGAAGTGGGAACCTGTATCCCTAAATCATGTAGACAATTGCAAATCAGTATTTCCTCAATAAATATTAAAAATAGATTCAACCAAAAAAAGATCTACAAAATCAATGAATTGAACTTTAGCAAAATTAATACCTTTTGTCCTTCAAAAGACCTTGTTAATAAAATGAAAAGACAAGCCACAGACTGGAAGAAATTCTTTGCCAAACATATATTGACAAAAGACATATTGAGGCTCTGTATCGAGACATTTCAATTATGATTTGTTTTTTTCACCCATGATTTATTTAATTTTATTCTTGGTTTACATACTGTATGTGATCAGAGTTAAAGGCTCACACTTCCCCTGATGTACATTGCCATACCCCACCCAGGCCAGAAAATCCATATCCCTTTAGCATAGACATTGGTCCCACTTCTGCTTTGTCTCCATCCCCTTCTAGTAGCCTGAATTCTGCAGTTATAATTTACTTAGATGTATGTTATAGTTATCTTTTTGTTTCTGATTTCTATTTAATGATATTTCAATCTAAGAATATGGTCTATATGATATTAGTTCTTTAAAATTAGTTGAAACTCGCTTGTTGACATAGTACACGTTCCTATCATAAATATCTGAAAAGAATGTATTCTCTATTGTAATGCAGAATTTAATAAGTGCTCATTAGATGAAACTTGTTAACTGCATTTAAATCCAGAGAAACTTGGGTAGGTTCTCATCTGCTATTTAGAGAAATATGTCAAAATCATGACCATAGTGGAGTATTTATCAATTTCCTCTTTTAATTCTGTCATCTCTTGATTAACATTTTTCACTGTTATGTTAGTAGGTATATAAATAAGTTTAGATTTGTTATATCTTCTGGTGTGGGCTTCTTTTCATTAGCCCTTTCATTTCATGTTAGCCCTTTTTTGCCGCTGGTAAAGGATTTTACGTTTTAAAGACTAACTTCCAATTTTACTATACCAATGCCAGTGTTCACTGGTTTTTATGTGTGTAGCATATATTTTCCCATTTCTTTCTTCCATTCTTTCCATGTTCCTTGGGTGTGTTGTTTACACATAGCTGTATTTTCAAAATCTAATATCACAATCACTTTTTGACTATATAGCCAGCATTTATGTGACCACAGGTTCTGTTCTGTTTCCATCTACCATCATATGTTACCCTTTTTGAGCTTCCTTACTTTTTTCATAGAAAGTTTATCCTTTTATGATGAACTGTACAGTTTGTTTAATGGCAAGTATTTAAAGGAAGTTCAATCTCTAGTCAATGCTTTTGTTACAGCCTTCTGGGGAATATGCAGTCCATAATAATTTTACCATCAGAAGATCCTATATTCTGCTCATGGAAATCCATCTATCTCTGTTCCATTATTGGCAGTATCCCCCTAGAAACTCTGCCTTGCCAAATCTAAAGCTCTTGTTATCCTTTCTTTCTTTACAACTTATTTTCTTTACAACTTTATTGAGGTGTAACTGACAAAATAAGCCATACATATTTCAAGTGTACAATTAAAGTTTTTACATGCCTCTGTGACACCATGACCTCAATCAAGATAATGAATAGGTGTCTCACTTCCAAAAGTTACCTCCTGCTTCTTTATAATCACTTCGTGCTGTCCTCCCTCACCCTTCACTGGCCACCTATCACTGTCCCCAGACTTACTATTTTCTGCTACTTTAGGTTAAATGTGTATTTTCTATATCTCCATATAAATGGAATCACACAGTCTCTTTTATTTTTGTCTGGCTGTTTATGCTCAGTACAATCATTTGAAAGTCATCTATGTTTTATGTGTCAATAATTCATTTGTTCTATTTCCAAGTAGTGTGGTGTGAATATATCACATGTTTTGATCCATGCACCTGCTGATGGACATCTGGATCCATCCCAGCTTTTCACTTTTCAAATAAAGCTACAATTAATATTCAAGTGCAAGTCTTTGTATGGATGTATGCTTTTATTTCTCTTGAGTAAATACTGAGGTTATATGGCAGAATATATATATATTTTTTTAACTTCTTAAGAAACTGAAGATTCTTTTCCATTCCTCTTTACATGTTTCCTAATCCACCCCAGGCAGAATATGAGGATCCTATGTTTCATATTCTCTCCCATATCTGGTATGGTCAGTTATGTTCATTTTAGCCATCATATGGTAATTGACATATTATGCATTTTTCATAAACTTTTTCACATATATGTCTTGGAGAAATAATAGTTCAAGTTTTTCACTAATTAAAAACCAAGTGTATTTCTACTACTGAGTTGAGAGACTTCTCTTTGTACTGCTCACCCCACAAAAATAGAGTTAGCAAAAAGAATACTTTTGTTTCTACCTCCAACTCCCAGGCCATCCCTCAGGGAAAACCCAGGAATTACATGACTCTGTGCAGAAAAATGACTTGAGAATTACTCCTCAATAAACTCAGGAAGAAAATACCCCTCCTAAATTTAGAATCTAATATTCAAACATATCAAATGCTTGTTAAATGCTCTCCTCTTTAGCATTTGTACTCTTTAAGGAACAGGAAATCTGCTAGTCCAGGGCTCACACATCAACTACACCAATTTTGTGATCTGAGAGAGTTAGATACCCTGCCTACACACACCTCACCAATTTACTGAGACAGAGCCAGACTGCTTGTCAGAACACCTGGAACTCAAAGGAAGCCTTAATTTAACAAGCTCCACTTAGCTGCAGCTCCTCCCATGCTGACCAGGTTCTGAGTAGTGGTGTGATGCTCAGCATGGGTGGGGGCCCCAGTGAGCCCACTGGCATTTTGGTATCATCCCTCCAGAATGATTGGTCATTTGGAACTTAGGACATTGTAATTCTTTGGGTCTGAAGCTTGTGAATATTGATGCCATGATGAGTCTGTCAAGTGATGTCAAGATGTGACAGTGTGGAAAGGACTACTCAGATGCTCTCCGGTCAGGAGGTCACTATGGGTGTAATAACATAGTTGGTGAGATGAGGGAGCATACATGCCCTTGAAGGCAGTAGTTATGCTGGAGCAGGATCCTCTGTGGGGCCAGAGATGGTCTCCTTGTTGCCTCGCTCATGACACAGATTTGCCACCACACCACACTCTGTACTTGCCAAGGCATGCTCCCATCTGTGGCTTGCTCATCCTTGCCAGGAAGTGGGAGGTCTGTAGACCAAGGTCATGGTTCCTCTGTGCTGTTCCAGGCAGCACCCCATGTAGCTGGGCAGCCAAACCAGTTCTGGCAGTCCACTCAGGGGAACCCCTGGCTTCCTTAAGTTAAGTTCTCTCTACTTATGAACACCACAAAATGAGCACCACAAAACCTCCACAGAGCCTTCCTTCTAAATGTCTACTTAGAGTGTTTGTTTTCCTACCCAACTCCTTCCTGCTCTGCAGCATATTTGAAACTGTTGTGTCATATCACTGCTGATTTCCTGAATCTACATTGCCCCTTAAAAGCTACACATGTTGCATGATTTTGTATGTGTGCCTCTGTTTTACTCCTCTAAGTGAAAGAGCATTAAAAATAAGCTTACTTTGAAAAATGTGTCTCATGGTGAGTCCTGAGAGACCCTGCTTTTGGAAGGGCCAGTGAATGAATAGCTTCTGTATACAAGAATATAAAGGAGTCTTATTTGGAGTAGGGCTGAGTGTTAGCCTGCTCCAGGCCGAGGGAGCACTGCCACAAAGGTCAAGGTGCTGTATACAGTACTATATGCTATAGCCAGATGACTCTGAAATATGCAGAAAGAAAGAAATCACACCCCACAGAGTACAGACTACCTATCCTGGTCATCTTAAACTCTGGAAAAATTCTTCTAGACTGTGTGATAGATGCAGGTCCCTGATGGGGAGGAGGATGTAGAAAGGTCAGAATTGAGTGGGAAGGGGCAGGGACTTTTTGGGAAATGAAAATGCCCCAGATTTTGTTTCAAATCCATAGGTCTGTTGACTGTAAATGGATGTACATACATTTATATCTTCATAAGTATTAAGAAAAATGTATACTAAGAAAAGGAAAATCTACATACCTTTTCTTCTTTCTTTTCTCTTGGGTATTTGTAATATTCCAGAATATGTTTGCAATTTAGGTAATTTTTCTCTTCCTTCTTGTATCCTTTTAAGGCAGGGTTCCAGCAAACCTAATTCAGAAAACACTTTTAAATGCTTGCAAGACCTTTGATTTTAATCCATTGGTTATGTAACCAAGCACAAACAACACAAAGCAAACATATATTAATTTGTTCTTTCTTGTTGAAAATATTAGGCAGAGATGTTTTTCACTGTGACTCATATAATGTATTTATACTTAAACTGTGCATGTTCATTCAACCAATTCTGACTTTTTAATGGGGTGTCTTTAACTATGTACTACATTTTCTCCCTGCTGTTTGGGTTTGGCTTCATTGCTTATCTCCTCTGTTAATAAAAGGTTCTTCATAGTTACCTCCTTTTTCCTAGGGGCACGTGAAAACAATGATATAGTTCTGAGCCTTACCATTCTGATTAAAGCAGCGTGGTGTAAACTTGAGTGCATATGTCCTCAGGCCATCTCTGACTCTTCTCTCCTTGTCCTTCCAGGCTCCAGAGCCAGGTGCACACCTGCCGGCTGAGATCGAAGATAAACTGCTTGTCCCTTCTGCAGAACAGGAGGAACAGGGATGGAGCCAGGAAGCAGACCAGGACGATTTTGACACCCTTTCCCACCAGACTGAGAGCCAATCAGACACAAGAACTGACCCCTTTGAAAGTGCTTCTGACACAGGGTCCCTGCCTGGGGATCCCATAGGGGTTTTCTGCCTCCCACCAGGTGGCACCTCTGTGGACAGGGCAGCATGGGGAGGCACTGCTGGGCCAGCAACCAGCCCTCAGGAGCAGCATCTGACTGGTGTCCCTCGGCTTGATCCGAAGGACGAACTATATTTGGCCCCTGCTGTCAAAGAAGCGGCTTCTACAAGTGGGTCCCAAGTGTGTCCTGTTGTCACTGGAGAAGAGGAGGCAGGTCACTTCTGGGACAGAGTGTTCAGCCTGGAGCCAGAGTGTACTCTAGTGAGGGGCCCTCAATTCACAGAGGGCTCACAGGGTGCTACAGACAGCACCAACCTCCAGCTAACCAAGGCAGAACTCTCTGATTTTCCTCTTAAAAAATCCAGGTCTGAAAGCTATCTGGGGGTCCCTGCAGTCTGGCCCTTTCTGCTCTGGTGCTGTGAACTGGGTCAGAGCTGGCCACATATTCACAACAGGACCAAGGAGCCAGCGCTTTCTGTTCGGGGATGGCTAGAGAGCACAGCTCCTCCAGGAGCAGGCACAGAGAAGGAGAGCCTTCTGGACCCCCCTGGGCACACTGACTTGCTGTGGACTCAGCCCTGGTTTGGCTCCCCCTGCCGGCCTTCTTTAGGGCCATCTTGTCTTCCACATGCCAAGCTTCACCATAGTGCCTCCAAAAATATTGACAACAGAGGCAGGGCATCCCCAGGGCACCATTGTCAGCACACGGGGACATTGACCAGGGCTCATTCAATAGCAGGGTTTCCCTTAAAATACCTGGAGGATCACCCAGGGCAGAACTTTCTGAAACTGGGGAGCCATTTGAAAGAAAGGACAGAAGCCGTACCAGAGGTAAGCGTACTAGACCCTCATCACAGTGCTCCAACCCAGGTGTCTCCCCCAATTCCTTCTTCTCAGAGAACTCCTTCTTTGCAAGATCAACACAAACAAAGTGCTCTTAGTTGGAAAGAGGCCTCTCAACACACATCTTCTGAATACCTCCAGCTGGAAGACCAGTTGGGACAAGATTCTGGGTCCTGCCTCGTCTCTTCATGCCTTACTGCAGAGTGGGGGAGGCTCCAAACAGAGGAAGTGCCAGTGCCCACAGAGTGCAAGTCAGAACACACCCCAGAGAGCAGACCAGAGGATCCCCCGGGCGCTGGCCCTGTCCCAAACACTGCTGATGTGAGTGATAAACAAAAGCATCTTCAGGACATTTCTGTTGAGGCAGGAAACCAAACCAGTAATTACACATCAAAGTATGTTCTTGGTGAGAATAGAAAGCTACCTGCTAGGACTGAGTTCCCAGATCATTCTAGCAATATCAGGTCCCAGGTGTGGAGCCCAGACTGGATTGGGTACTCTGGAGTGAGTGATCATGCAGACATACCGGTGACCTCCCTAAAATCAAATGCAGCAGATACTCCAAAGGAAGTACAACATGGAATTGTCCTAGATCCTGTCTGTGCTCAAAGTGCTTTGCAGGATTTTTCAGAAATAACAACAGCTACCCTGTCTCACTACTGTGGTGGTGATGAAGCATGTGATCAGGGGCTAGAAAAGGTCGCCACACCTTTTAAGGGGGACTTGCAGCTGGAGCCCAGAGCAGACACACCTGGGGGCAGGTGTGCTGTCGTCATTATAACTGTTGAGCAGAAAGGGCTGCAGGCCACCAGGAAGAAAGTGGCTTCTCTTCCAGAAGCACTGCCATGTGAGTGTGTGGAGGAAAGATCAGCATCTCCTGCTAGTGCTGGAACAACCCCCTGTGCTTCTCCCTGGTCTGCGACCTCACAGGCTGGTAGCAGTAAGTGTGAGTTGCCAGGCAGTCACAGATTGGGTGATGGTGATGGGGTTCTTCAGCCAGTGACCCAAGTCACACAGCCAGGCATAGCTCTGACCCCACAAAATACTTTGAAAGAGTGGGCCCTAGCTCGAGAGGCTGGTTCCCAGGAGTGCCTAGGGGCCAGATTGGGCACAGTTGAGCCTGTTGAGGGGAAACTGCCTGGGATGGGCCAGAGCTCCCAGGCACCAAGTGAATGGGAGGACGATGCTAGGGCCATGGGTTTGGAACCTGAATACCCACACGGGACCCTAGGCCTTCACCCTGTGGGAAGCCAAGGGGCACAGAGCCTGGAAGACAAGTTAGGGGATCTGGAAGCTGAGGGTGTACCAGGTAGTGCTGGGGCTGAGGCATGGGATCACTCTGGGGCCCAAGACTCCATTATCCAAGCACTCCAGCACCAGCCTGATCAGGTAGTGGGGGAACCTGGAACATGCCAGGTGTGCCCTACAGTGGCCCTCTTCAGAGAGAGTTCACCCCTAAGCGTGGAAAGCACTAGAGGGGCCGTTGCCTGGGGCCCCCAGTCTGTGCTGCCCACCAAACCCACAGCACCCTGTGGACAGAGGGTGCTTGGGCAGGAGGTGCTTTCCCCACCCTCTGGGGACCAGAGCACTGCTCCTAAGATGGGCCTCCTGGGCTCAGGACCTATGGAGGGTAGCGAGATGGGAATACCGGGAAATTCGAGCCATCCACAGCCATCCTCAGAAAGCAGCCCCACCAAGAAACTCCAAACTCCAGAGAAAAGACTTCGGGCCCGGCTATCTTTAGCTCATAAAACATTTTCAAACTTTTTTGAGTCAAAAGTTGTAGAAAAAGAGAACACTGACCATTGTTCTGGTTCTCTCAGAGGCCAGAAGGAGAAGACCAGGCCACGCCAGAGTTCTTGGCGTGTATTCCTGAAAAGCAAAGATTCGGGAGGCCACAAAAGGCCCTCCCTGGTCAGTTTGGTTCCAGGCCTGGAAATCCTGAATCCCCTTCGACCTCCCCCACCGGGAACCAGCAGCCACTGTGAGGAGCAGGCCCAGGACAAAGAGAGCTGCAGTTTCAGAGATCATTGGGCACCTCCACCTTCTCCCCCACCTTTGTCATCCAGCAGTTTAGTCTCTCCAGAAAACCGGAGAAAAAGTGAGCCAGCTATCAAATGTACAAGCCCCCAGGAGGGTAGTAGAAACCCACCTTCAGCTCTCCAAGAAAAGCCCTGGCCAACACCACCAACCAGCCCTCTTGACCAGCAGACTGACATCAACCACACCCTTTCCTCCAGTTCTACCTGCTGCTTGACATATGGAAGCCAAGGTGTGCCCTGCAAACCCATGAGCCCCAAGCCCTACAGCACTAAGCCTGGTGCCCAGTGGAGAGAGTCCCGCTACTCTGGCAGGGGAAGTGCCATCTCCATGGTTTCCCTGGGAAACTGCAGCTATGTGGACAGCAGTGCAGAGACCCCTGAAAGGCTTAGGACACCCAAGGCCCAGACAAGCCGCATGCTTTCTCTGCAGACACTAGACCAGGATGGCCGGGAGGAAGAGCCCTGGAAAAGAGACCACCGCCACCTTAGCTTGAGCACAGCACCCTCACTCAGGGAACTTCCTTCAGGTGAGGTGAGTTATCTGTCATGTGTATCAGACCCTTTATTTGCCTCTTAAGGCAAGAGGAGAAGGGACCTACTGGGAAAATTTTCCATGTAAGGAGTGGGGAGAGGGGAAGGGGAAGTAGGAAAAGCAACTTGCCTTGCAGAGCGATTGCCATGGGGTGTCAGACACACTCCTAATCAACACTGCATGTGACCAGTTTCTTGGAATTTGCCAAATTATCAAGTGGGGACTGGCATTTTATTATAATTTTATTTTGTTTCTATTTTTTGCTCTGTAATTTAAGTCATCTGAGTTCCCTTTTCTCTCAATAGGCAGTTATTAGTCTTATCTGTTTTGTATTAGTTGGTTGATGTAGATATTTGTGTCAGCCTTCATCCTTCCCCCTGTAAAGTTTTTCAAAGAAATTTCCCATGTTATCTCCTAGTATTTTTATTTTTAGACTTTTAAACGAAATTTATTTGATTCAGTGGAACTTTTCTCATTGTAAGGATGAAGGTAGTAGAAGTTGTTGGTACTTCTGAAATTACTAGTAAAATGAAAAGGTCTCTTTCCCACTGCAGGCATCCATTCAGGATATGATGGAGTTGTGGGTGGGCCCATGCATGGCAGGACACACCACCTAGGATTTCTCACAAATAAAACCACCTTGGGAAAAGATAGCTTTTTGAAAATACCACAAAGAATAGGAACAGTGCAAGTGAACCTCCCTTGGTTGTGCCCACTCCCTGAACCCTCACCCCTTATTTTTACAAAGGGACACAGCATCTCACTGAGCCCAGTCAGAAAGGTGCTGCTTCTGAATGGACCTCAAGACCAACATGAATACCCAGCCTGTGGTAGAGACCCAGCCTGTGGTAGAGCATAGCTCTGCATTCCATGAGTCCTTCTTGCAGGTGAGCTGGAGCCAGTGGCACTGGCAGCAGCATAGGGTGGACTGTGACAGCTCGCATGCTCCCCAGGTGACAGTCAGATGTTGCAAGATGTTGTTGGACTCTCCTTTCTTGAAGCCTCCTTTCTTGTATGCTTTCATTGTGCTGACCCATTTTCTGTTCTGACTCTGTCCATGTTCTATGGTGCAGGCATCCTAAGTCTTCCTTCTCTCCAAGGAAGACTTAAAGAGGAAAAGGAATGAGCATTTATGGAGGGCCAGGTTCATACCTGGCCCTTGGCTGCCCACTTTACAACTATAGCTCGTTGGCTCTCGTGCAGGCTGTGCAAGCATGCTGGGGGGGGGGGGGGAGTCTTTCCTCCTGTATTTGTCATCAAGCCATATCTAAGCAAAGATCCCTGGCAAGGGGAACTCTGGCTGCAAAGTGACAGACTTACAGTCTCCCAGGGGCCTCAAGGCAGTATGGGCTACTTAGGAGGAAAAGGGCCTGGGAGGAAGGTCTCTGAGTGTGTTCCCTAATTAGTCATTAGATTTTCAAATATGATTGTTCCCAATTGGAAATTACCTCCCTTTGCTTAACACATTTCCTCATCTGTGAGGAGGTAGATGTTAGCATTCAAGTTTCTTTTCCTTTTTGTCTTGTTTTGTTATTGTTATCACCAAAGTTTTAATGAGTCAGCAGGAGGTAGAGAAAAAAAGGTCACAATCTCCCTCCAAGGCCCTCCCATCCCAGCCCCTCGAAGGAACCAATGTCAGCTGTCTGATGTGTCTTCTTTTCATATGTACCCATATGCACAGGTATCAGAGGGGGAATTTTGGGGTAGGGTCACTCAGTGGCTCATATGTACACATTACCCTTCTGGTGTACTTGAAAATCCAATGCGTGCAGTCCAGCATTTTCATTCAGAGTTCTCTATTTGCAAGCTGTATGCTTGCACCTGTTCTATATTTAGTTACCTCTTCTATTGATTAATATTGACTTCCAGTTTGGAGCCATTATAAGTAATGCATCCAGAGTTTCCTTGAACACTTGCTCATAGATATTGACATTTTTATTTCTGTGGGCTACAAACTGGGATTATAAATCATAAGCTACATGTATTTTTACTTTTAATAGATTTCAGACTACTTTTAGAAATGACTGGAAGTCAGTAACAGTACATGCTACATGGGCTGTTCCCTGACAGCCTCTCTGTTGATACTGCTGCTTCAAACTTTTGAATCTGAAATACATAGAGAACTTGATTTGTGATAAGGGCATTATTGTGAGTTAACTCAAGTAAAATTACCTACAGTAAAAAAGATTAATATGCAATTAACAAGACTTATCTAATAGTGTTATAAATACATATATGTGCATGTGTGTGTACATTAACACACACATACACAGTGTATACACAATGGAAGCAGCATTCTGTGGTGGCTGTGCCCAGATGTGAGGATAATCAGATGGTAGATGCAGTGGGCACAGTCTGTGTGGAATCCAATGAACTATAAGGAAAAGCATGAAACTGGCCCTCCATAAATGTTTGCTCCTCTTCCTTTTTGCATTTAAATCTTCCCAGGGATGGGGTGTGGGGAGTGGAGAGACTTAGGGTGCCTGCACAGCAGAACAGGGACAGAGCCAGAGAGACAGGGGAAGGCAAGGGGAGACAAGCTCTACAGAGTCTGCTCTCTGCAATGGAAGCCTTGGGCATTAGTGGTAGAGATGCTCCCTGGAGCTATGGGAAAGCAGTCTGTGACTGAGGATTTTGTGGATGCTATGCAGGGCAGTCAGCTCAGTTTTCCTGTTTCTTTCTAGGGACTTTCTAAGAGTAACAATACTTGTATATTCCTATACACTAAAACAACCATTCTTAATATTTTGTTAAGTATGCTTCCTGTTTTTTCTATAAGTTTCACATTTTTGACATAGTATAATCATGCAATCAAATGAGGCTTTAATTTTGTGGTTTTTGAAAACGGGTGAAAAGGGAAAAAAAGACTTTTTGACTTGAACTTTGAACACCACCTCTTCCTGCTTTTCCCTAGGAAGCAGGCTCCAAGCAGTTAATTAGCATTTTCACTGTTCACCTATTGGTATGCAAAAATCAGCTACCAGCTTCTCTCAGCTCTTTCCTCATCTCTCAGACATAAAAAAAGAAAATCTTAGAAACAGTTTAAACTTTAGACTAGTTTGCCTCAATTTACCCTCTTTTAGACTTCCATGGGTTCTTTCCACCATCCCCAGCCTTCTCACCAAAATCCCAAGCCAAAACAAGACTCTCAGTGCAGACTAATTTATTACTAACCAAAGTGATTTCCTAGTCACTACAAAAAGAAGCATCTAAGTAATACTCCAGATTACTTTAACATTGTCCAAAACCTTTCTCAACATTGTCCAAAATCCTTTCCCCAGATTGTCCCAAAATCCTCAATCTCTCTCAGTCCTGATCATCTCACCAACATCAGTCAGTCAGAGTTCATCTTCACATGCTTGAAGACATCGTCCTTTGGCATGCTCCAATTCTTCCATGCTGTCTTCTCTTTGTCCTCCTCCAGGTAGTAGAAAGAAGCTCCATAGTACTGGAACCAGCAAAGTTCACTTTCTTTTCAGGGCTGACTTTCACATGGCCTCTCCCAGACACAAGTCAAGCTCAGCAAGACAAACTCCAACATGGAGTTCAAATCTCCAAGCTCCTTAACTTCCTTTAACAGACACACTCCTAGCCTGGGCCGGCCAAAGGCTGCAGGCCCCAGGCCTTGGTCACATGGCCAAGCTCCCATGCTCACATCTTCGTCAAACAAAATGACAGAATCAGAATCAGAATCTCTTTCTTTGTCCCAACCCTCTTAATATATCCTTATTTCTGTTTTTCCCTCCTTCCAGGTACAGCTCCTAAGTTATCACATTACAAAGAAAAAACCTGTTTTACTTCTTCCTCCCCCTTGCATCTTTTTCTTTTTCTTTCTTTCTTTTTTTCTTTTTTTGAGGCTAGGTCTCGATATTTTTACCCATGGGACCACATGTGGCCCGTGGTACCAAAGACTCAAGCAATTCACAGCCTCAGCTTCCCAGGCAGCTGGGATTACAGGCATGTGCCACCATGCCCAGCTATTTCTTGTGACTAGGTCACACTATGTTGTCCTGAGCGGGACTCGAACCATGATCCCTAGCCCCAGCCGCTTCATAGGCTGAAGCTTACAGGCAAGAGCCACCAGACCTGCTAATACCTTGTATCTTTCTGAAAGGAAATTCTAATCAAGGCCATTCTCACATTTTAGCATATCTTCCTTAAAAACAGGAGACAATGACACCCAGGGGAGTAGGAACCCCCCTATCAGCTTTTATATTCTGCTGTTTATGTCTCTGAAACTCCTTGAAGTGGAGAAAGGCAGAAATCACCCAGGCTAGCTCCAGAGAATACATTGTTGCAAAGCTCTTGAGTAACATCCACACAAGTTCAGAAAACCACACTCCCTTTGCTGGTCCTCCTACTTAGAGCATCCCTTTTTCTCACTGACACTAACCACTGTACCCATTTTCCTAGTATTCATTTTCTTGCCTTTTATTCTAATTTTCCTAGTTAATTTTGCATCCAAAACACTAGCTTTTTCTTACCTACCTTTGTGTGAGTAAAGCTTTATGTAACCCTTTTATTCAATTTCTGCCCTTTTTTGGCTTTAATTATCATCAGACTCATTCTTGGACTGTGTGTCTAAAGTCTGTTTTTTTATTGTGTCTAGAGTTCATCTGCACCAGCAAACTACAAAGTGTTCAGCAGCTGCTGCTGTTGCAACCTGGGGATCACAGGCCTGTGTGGGTCTCCTGGAGACAAGGCTGCTGGGCAGTTGGGCAGCTGGTGCCGCTTATCCATGTGCATGCCCTCCTGGGGGGTGCATTCACAGGGGTGGAATGTCTGGGTCTCTAGGGGATGCATCGATTATGCTTGACTGGATACTGCCAAATATTTTTCCAAAGTAATTATGCCAATTTACACTCCACTCTTAACAGCGTCCTCTGCCCCATATTCTCATTAACACGTGTGTCATGTTGTCAGTCTTTTTCATGTTAGCCCATCTGCCCTGTGGGTGGAGGTATTTCACTGTGGTCTTCATTTGTGTTTCCCTAATGTCTAAGGAGGCAGAGCACCCATTTGTATATGGCTGAACAAATTGTTTATACTCTTTTGGGACAGGCCTGACCCTTGTCCCTTTGCCTATGGGTTTATCTACTTCTTACAGTTTGTATATATTCTGGATATTTTTCCGTTGTTGGCCATATGTGGGACAAATATTTCCAAATCATGGTTTGACTGTTAATATGTCTCTCAGTGAATAGTCTTTCCTTTTAATGTAGTCATTAAAAGTGATGTCAAGAGTAAGGGACTACCCCCTTTTTAATTTTTTAAAAATAATATATATATATATTTCACATCTTGTATTCCCCAGGGTTCACCCACTGCCTCCCCTACTACTCCCAAAAATTGTTCCCCTACCTCCAGTTATGTACTTTAGTTTGGTTGTTAGCTTGTTTTGACTTTTCCTCCTGGCCTTTTGTTTGCTTTTCCTATATGTCCTATAGATTCTTCTGCCTGCGCAAACAGCTGCCTAGAGATCAAACTTTAGTAATAAGGGTAACCATAAAGGTTTATTTACAGATATGGGAATAACAAACTAGAAGAGTCTAATAGTCTACACCCTCACACATGTCCCAAAGGGAATAGAACCCCACTTCTGCTCCTCAAGGAGTTGTGTGGGGTTTACCTTACTCTTAGTGTACATCAGTCTGAAACTGCCAGGTTACATCCTTTTCCTTTGATCCTGTCACTCCAGTTAGCATCGGGTGAATTCCACGGGTAGGAAGTTCAGCTCAGGTTTATCTGTGTTGTACAGTGGCTCCGCACTTCATCAGGGTCACCTCTCCTCCACCTTCACACAGCTCTCCCTCTCTGGGGACCCGAACACTTGAGGAACCCCAAAGGACTCCTATCCTGGGTTCTTCTCCTGAAGCCAATCTCCCATGCCAGATGCCAGTCTCCAGGCTCCAGGCTCTGGCTCTCAGCTCTCCTTTCCTTTCCAAAAGTCTTATATCCAGTCTCTATTCCTTTTTTTTTTTTCTTGAGACTAGGTCTTGCTATTTTTGCCCGTGGAACCGCAGGCTCTCTTTGCCCAGGGTACCACAGACTCAAGCAATCCCCAGCCTCAGCTTCCCAGGTAGCTGGGATTACAGGCATGCGCCACCATGCCCAGATGTATTTTTTTGGAACTAGGTCTCACTACGGGCCCCAGGAGGGATCCACGATCCCTAGCCCTGGCTGCTTCATAGGCTGAAGCTTACAGGCACGAGCCACCATGCCCGGCTTTCTATTCCTTTTTATCCTTTGCTTGCTCCCTCTCCCCACCTGAAACCAGCAGCCCCAATTCACAATCACACTCTCCCCTGGTGGTCCAGCTCCCCTTCCCCACGTGGGTGTTGGAGCCATGGCCCCAGGGCCCTAGATTAGCATATTCACCAAGTCTGCTTAGATACTGGACTTTAAAGTAAGAGATCATCAAGGTAAAAGACTTCTTAAGTACTCTTAAGTGGCTTTAGGTTATTAATCTCTGTGTTTTTCAGACACGGGTGATGGTAATGCCTAAATCTTTTCCAACAAATAACACTGCCCATATTGGGGTCACAGCTTCAAAAGGGCTTCTCCAAAGTCATAAATGGAATCCCTAAATTACCTTTTTTAAAGTTTTCATGGTCTTGTTTTTACATTCAGTTTTCGGTGATGACTAAAATTGACTTTTGTGTTCTTTTGGTTTGTCCAGACATTTGCTGACTCATTGTCTTCATCACTATGGCTGAATGGGTGTAGCTGTCTAGTAACTGTCTAGTTGATCAGATTGTTCTCACTGTGTTCTTCTTTAATTCAATAAATATTTATCAAGGACCAACTAGGGGGTAAGCTATATTCTTGGAGTTATAGATACAATATTTAGTAGGGGCAGGAGAGGCAAGTAGGTAAATAAGTGAGCAAATAAGATGATTTCAGATATTAATTAGGACTATAAAAATTAAAATCGTAATTAAGAAATTGAAAAGGTGAAGAATTAAGCATTGTGAGGGTGAGGTTCCCTTATTTTGAAAGTTGAAGAGTCTGTAAAGTTGCCCTCTCAAGTCCAACTTTTCAATGACATAAAGAAGCAGAATGCTATATAATTTAATATGCCAAGAAGTCACCATACATTCATGAGTCCACAGCACATTTGCATGTGTGTGTTTGTGTTTGTGAGAGAGATAGGAAAAGGCAGTCCTCAGGTACGAATAGCATTATTTACATGTGGAGATTTCCCCCCTTTTTTGATTTCAGGTTTAGAGGAAAAGAATTTAGGATGCCAGAGAAATCAGGCTGCAGGCTCTGTTAGATACACATACCTGGGCTTGCACCACAGGGGCTTAGGAAGAGAACAACATCAAAATGGAAGAAAATGAGAAATAATTACTTGCTGGTGTAAAGAATTAGGAAAACTGGAAATTTAGGTTCTCTAAAGTTTTGGGTACATGCTTGATCCTCTGCTCTGCTACTTAAAGCTCTGCACCTGAGCAGAAGGCCAAGCTGGAACTCAGTTTTCTTACCTTAAAAGTTGTATTGGGTAAACTCTTAAATGTCTGCTAAATAATATCAGTTTTCTAAGTGAATGCTGCATAGTCTTTCTGGCCTCCCCCTCTGTAGACTTCTCTGACTCTGATAGCCAAGGATCAGGTACCGTTTCTACTTATGGACTTTTAGGGAGGGAGGTGAATATATTGTTCATCTTTTATAATCTTTCAAAATTCTTGGTGTATTTTAAAGTTTAAAACAAGAGGCATAGGCCCTAGAATAACTAAGGCAATTTTCAACAAAAAAATTAAATAGAAGGGATTCCTCTACCCAAAAATTAAGACAATAATTAAAGCTTACAATGTAATCAATACATTGGGGAAGGACAAATATGTAGATTGGGAAAATGTAGCAAACCCAAAACAGACCCAAGCAAATATACTCATTTTCAGATCCACAAGCAATTCAGTGGAGGAACATTATTCTTCAACAAACAATGCTGGAGCATCTGGACATCATGGTGTGTGTGTGTATGGGGGGGGGTCAATCTTAATCTAAACCTCATACTTTACACAAAAGTTAATTCAAATTTAATTAATCACAGGCTAAAATGTATGACACAATGCCATAGAAGTTTAGAGAAAAATCATTGTGGTCTAGAGGGCAAGTATACTTTATCATGACCTCAAAAGTGCACACCTATTATGGAAAAATGTATTAATTAACTTCATCAAAATCAACAAACTTTTGTCCTGCAAAGATTAGTACACATTGAGAAAATTGCTGCACACCTAAGAATATATTCCAGAACATATAAAAAACTCTCAAAACTCCTCAGTGAAGCTACAGACAGCCCAGTTAGAAAACAGGAAAAGACTTCACCCAAGAGGATATAAAACCAGCAAATGAAAGGATGTTTGGCATCATTAATCATTAAAGAAATACAAATAAAAAACAATCAGAATGACTACATTTTAAAATGAGAATCCCAAATAAATGCTTGGTAGCATATGGAGAAACTGGATGTCTTTAATATTTCTGCTGGGAATGTAAAACAGAACAGCAACTCTGGGGAAAGGCCTGGCAGTTTCTTCTGTAGGTAAACCTTGGTTTACTGTGTGCCCCAAAAATTGCACTTGTAAACACAAATCTATCTCAGACAAATGAACTTAGTTTATATATCAAACTGTCCACAAATGTTCATAGCAGCTTATAATAACTCCAAACTATAAACCGTGAATATGTCCTTCTGGCTCCTGCGGGTGAATTGTGAGCAAACTGTGGCACACCCACACTGCACAACAGTATTGTTCTGAGGTAGGGAAAAAAATGAACCATTGATACAGCAACTTCAATACATCGTAAGGGATTTATACTGAGCAAAAAGAGTCAATGTAAAAATGTTATATACTGTAGTAATCCATTTATTTAACATTCACAAAATGAAAAATGTAAAAAGACTTCATGAGTCATTTCCAGAGGTTAGGAGGAAGAAAGAAGTGAAGTTATAAAAGCCAACACTGGGATCCTGAGGTGATGACCTTGTAGCATACCTTGTTGTATACCTTGACTATGCTGGTGGGTACATGACTCTGTGTTTGTGGTAAAACTGCACAGAATTAAGTGGACTCACCCATGCACGTGCACACACACGCACACACACACACACACAGAGAGAGAGAGAGGAATAACTACAAAGAAAACTGGGATATCTAAATAAGCCATAATGGGCTGTATCAGCATCATATCCTGGTTATGACACTGTGCTGTTAGGGTCTCCACAATTCCTGAAAGACCAACCAGAGGCTAAGAGTTGCATGAGCAAGCTTTATTTCTCAAGGTCCAACAATACTAGCTGGCTAGGACCACTTCCTAGAGAGAGAGTGTGACCCCCATCCTGTCTTTTTGCCCCCTTCTTATACCCTTTTCGTTTACTGCAGGAATTTGTGTCCCTCTGGGGGTCCCTGACCATGGGTCAACAGTTTTTGCAAGGAGGGCCCCAGATGATCTGATCACAGGTTGTCCTATTTTTCTCAGTCTATTTCTGATAGCCTTGGGGAGATGGGGGCAACCTATGCCATGGGCACCTGCCTGGTGGCCTAAGACAAAATAAAGCTGTCCAGAGACCACCCCTTACTTTCAGAACTTGTTAAGCCCCCAGGGCTGGGCTCTACATGCTCTATAGTTTTTCAAGGTGTAACCACTGTGGTAATTTGAGTACAAAGTTAAATTAGTTCTTACTTCTTCATGTGTATCACAATTATGTCACATAATTGAATTAGAAAAATTAGTTTAATGACATGGTATTTGTTTTTTATATATATTATAAAAGTCAGTTCTCTACTGTGCAAAATTTAGGTTGTTTGTAGCTTTTTAGGAACTAAATATGCTGTATATGGGGTATGGACACAGGTGGTTTGGTGGAGGTAAAAATAAGTAAAGGAAATACAGAACAAATACAAACAAAAAGGAAAAAGGTGGCTCCAAGCTAGGAACTATTAAAAAAAACCATTGAGCATCTTTATAGACACTTTCTCATTTGCCCCTTACTAAAACAACAACAACAACAACAAAATTATATGCATACACATTCTGTAATCCTGACAAGCTCTCAGGTTATGTGATGCTGTTTCCCACACTCCTCTGGAGAAGAAGACTGTCACCTGGCCATTCCCTGCCCCCACACAGAACCAAGCTAGTTTTCTTTTTTTTCTGATACTAGGTCTCACTGTTTTTGCCTGTGGAACCGTAGGTTCATGTTGCCCGGGGTACCACAGACTCAAGCAATCCCCAGCCTCAGCTTCCCAGATAGCTGGGATTATAGGCGTGCACCAACACATCCAGCTGTTTTTTTGGAACTAGATCTCACTGTGTTGTCCTGGGCAGGACTTGTGCCCTGGTGGGCCTCAAATCCATGATCCCCGGTCCTGTCCTCGCTCCATAGGCTGACACAGGCACGCTCCACCATGCCTGGCTCCAAGTTAGTCTTCAATTGTCATTTTCAAATGCTTGGGTTTATTATTTTAAAATATTACCCATTAGCTCCCTCCCTCTTTTCCCATTCTCTTAATATCTCCTTCCCCAGTAGGTAGTTAAATAAGTTATAAATATTTCTATCATTGTAGGTATGAAAGTGCTATTTAATATAAAGCCAAGTTGTGGACTATAATGACCTTTTTTTTCTGAAATTACTGTTGCATTTTTCATGTTGTGATTTTTCTGTAAATCTGCCCTTAAACATTTTTGTCTTTAAATTTGACTTCCCCTCTGTCAGATCATCTATAAACCATTTCCCAAATATTCAAACATGTCAATATTTCATCAAATCTTTCCTTTTTCTTCATACCTTTTTTTAGAACCTTTGACCTCCTGCTGTAATTTGGATTAGTCCTTCTTCGGGAATTCTGCATAACTTTCTTCTCTAATTTCCTGTTTTCTTGTATCATATCTCTTCATTTGTCAACACTTACTCCTTTATTGTGTTCAAGGACATCTTCCAGTAGCTTCCTAAGAAAAGGTATGTAAAGAGTTACAGTTTTGCATGCCTAATGAAGTACACCACTTTTAAAACTTTCAATTCTTGATGGATAGTTCAACTTTCTGTAGAATTCCAGATTGAAATCACCCTACGAAACCATGAAGGCATTGCTCTTCTGTATGTGATGAATTGGTATTCCCAGCCATTTGTGTACAGCCTGGTTTTGTTCTATTTTGCAAGCTTTGAGGGGTGTCTCTCTTATTCCTGCTGTCCTAAAATTTCTTAGTTATAATCCTGAATGTGAGTTTCTTTTAATTCATAGTGTTTAACATTTCAGTGTGCCCTTTCAAGCTGGAGATGTTCAGTACTGAGGAAAATATTTATTTGATAACTCTTCCTTTTCTCCTGGATCTCCTCTAAATCAGGTATTGTGACTCTTCAGCAATTTCTTACCATTTCAATGTTCCATCTCTTCATTTTTGTTTTATTTTTCTAGGAAAGATTTTTCTCAAATTTATTTCCAACCTTCTTTCCTACTGAATTATTCTATTATTCACTTTTCCTTCATCTTATTTTGTAATAAAATGACCTTTTCTGATTCTAATAAATGATATATGCTTATTGTAGCAAATTTCAGTCATATATAAAAATACAGACAAGATAAAAATTCCCTGCATGGCATCATTTTCAGGTTAATTAGCTTAATACCTTGGTAACCTCACTTTATTTTTTTGTACAAACACATTCAAGCAAAACCACTCAATTTGGTAAACACATGATATCCCTCAGGTCATTTTTATCATAGAATCCAACATTGGCCCTCTTACTGACTTCAGAGTCACCTCACCATGGCCCTCATTAACCTATACCCACAACTTATGGGTGGCATTCTTTGCTTTCTCTATACTCTTATCATCATATGTAGATGCATACATTGGTATGTCTGCATGGGTACATAGAGAGACAGATACCATAACCAGCCTTTCCAGTGCAACAATAGTCATGGAAATATCTCCAAGCAGTTATAATTCTAAGTGATGGCTGTATAAATCCCCTGGTGTGAGTGTATCAGGAATATTTTCCTCACTTAAACTATTGGCAACCACATTCTTTGTTTCCTGTTCCTGACACCTAAATGTATTAATTAGAAAATACCACTTTTTATGTAATATTATAGATTAGTTATTTTAGTGGATATAGCTGCCTTTGGGGTAGAAATGATAGTCAAAAGTTATAGGCATTTTTATAATTTTAGAGATTCCAGTTTGCCTTCCCAAAATGCTATGATAGTTCACATTTCTAGTAAATTTTGTATTTCTCCATATCTCCACAGTAATAACATTATAATTTTTGGTTTTGATTTTATGTTGCTGTTGCTTTTAATTTTTTTGTTTTAATTTTTTTTGCACATATTTGCAAGAAAAAGTTGCTTTTTCTTGTTCCTTATTGCTCTTTTTAAAAACTTTTAACTTTAGATAAACTATAGATTCACAAGAAATGGAAAAATAATACAGAGAGGTCCAGGGCACTCATTACCCAGTTCCTTCCTATCTTTCGAGACGATAAAACAAGAGGGAAGCCAGGAACCTTAGGTTGCTAGAACACAGGTACACACTTTACTGTGGCTTTTTCACAGTGTGACTCACATGACACCACCTTAAGCTTCACTATGACATCGTTCTCTTGCTGTGTGCTCCTTGTCACCCTGTCCCACCCCTCCCTGGCCACTTTGAACTACTAATTCTATGTTCATTTCTATGATTTTGTCATTTCAGAAATATTACCTTGTAAGACTGGCTTGTGGCACAGCATCAATGGATTGAGATCCATCAAGTTGCTTTGTGTATCTGTCATCCATTCCTTTTTATTCCTGATTTCTCTTCCCATAATGTGATCTTGCCTGCTTTCTTTAACCATTTACCCCTTGAGAGATAGGTGGGTTGTATCTAGTCTGGAACTATTGTGAGTAAAGCTGCCTGTAGTTATGAGCAGGTTTTTAGGTGAACAGATTTTCATTCCTTGAAATAAAGTAGTGTGGTAAGTATATTTTTAATTTTTTAAAGAAAAGTAACAAGTTATCTTCCATAGTGGCTCTACCATTTTATTTATTTTATAATTTTTTGTCTACATATATATTTAAATTTGCATCAGTGAGGTATGAGATGTCCTGTTCTCTCTAAATCCTCATCAGCATTTGGAATTGTTGGTGTTTTTCATTTGCCTGTGCTGATAAACACATGGTGATATCTCATCATGAATATGATTTACTCTCCCCAAAGGACTAATGACATTGAACATGTTTTCCTGTGTTTATTTGCTTTGTCTGTTGGCACTGTTTTAACAGAATATCAAAGATGCATATTGTAAAAGAACAATAGTTTATTTATCATAGTTCTGGAGGTTGGGAAGCACGAGATCATGGTTCTGGCAGGTTTGGTCTCTGTGAGAACTCTCTCCCCTGAAATGGCCACCTTTCACTGTAATCTCATCAGCAGAAGGGTAAAGGGACTTGTCTGGGACCTCCCCAGAAAGAGCATTCCATTCATTGAACAAAGTTCTGCCCTCCTGTGTTCATCACCTCCAAAAGCCCATTTCTTTATACCATCATTTTGAGGGCTTGAATTTCAGCATAGGAATTTGGGAGCAGGGGCACAAACAATCAGCCTGTGGTATTTGCCATACATGTGTATTCTTTATTCAAGTATCTCTCCAGTGTGGAGGATCCTCAAATTAATGAAAATGGAACTACCATTTGACCCAGCAATTGCTCTCTTGGAAATCTACCCAAAAGAGACGTCAATGTGGATACAAGGGAACACCTGTGCTCGGATGTTTACTGCAGCACTATTTATAATTGCAAGGACTTGGAAGCAAACTAAATGCCCCAAAACAGAAGACTAGATGAAAAAGATGTGGTCTATATACACTATGAAATATTACTCATCAATCAAAAATGATGATTTGATGATTTTATGATAACATGGATGTACTTAGAAGAAATCATATTAACAGAAACAAGTCACAAAGAAAAAGAAACCAAATGGTTTCACTAATATATGGGGTATAGGGAAAAAATAAATAAAAGCCATGAGGAAAAGTCAAAACAAGCTAAGCACCAAACCGAAGCTCACAACTTTGGGCAGGGGAGAAAGGGAGGGAATGCTGGGGAGGATGGGGGGGGGTGTGTAAATCCCTGGGATTACAATGATATGAAATTTATATATAAATAAATTTTTTAAAAAAGTATCTCTCCATACCTTCTTCTCATTTACTAATTATTACTTTCACAGGGGGATTTTGAGAGTTCTTCTCTTAATTGAGACGTAATTGAGATAAAACAGTGTAAAACTAAAATGTACATGTGATTTGTATAATTATATATCACAATATGATTGCGACAATTTCTCTATCATGCCACATAATTACCATTCATTTTTTGTTATGAGAACATTGAAGAAGTGTATAATGCAGTCTTGTTGACTGTAATCACTATACTGTGTATTAGATTTCCAGAACTTATTCATCATCTAGTTGCAGTTTCATTCTCTTTAACATCTCAATTCTCCCAGCCA